>CAIGRB010161010.1:59044-77781 GCA_903798255.1 Fraxinus quadrangulata
CCCATCTTGGTTATTTATTTTTGGGTTATCAGTATGCTTCTCGGATGTTCTTTCACTCATAATTTGATATGTTAAGTTTTATAAAAGTGAAGTTTAAAATCACTTAAGAAAGAAAATTAAAAACTTAAGAAGCGATAGAGGTGGAGAATACTTCTTTAATGATTTTAATATGTTTTATGAACAATATGACATTATTTACCGAAGTTCTGTACCTAGAACTCCCGAACAAAACGGTTTGGCTGAAAGGAAAAATAGAACCTTAGTTGAAATGATTAATGTTATACTTACATATACCAAGTTGCCATTTAACTTATGGAGTGAAACTTTATTGAGTGCATGTAGGATATTAAATAGAATTCCTTCAAAATATATTAAAGTTTTTCCCTATAAATTGTGGAAAGGGAGAAAACCAAATATTGAATACTTCAAAGTGTGGGAGTATCTTTCTTATTATAAGAACATGAACCCTAATATGACCAAGTTGGGTCCAAGAGAAATTTAATATGCCTTTGTAGGATATGCCAGCAATAGCAAATCTTACAGATTATTGAATTTGGAGACTAATGTGATTATCGAATCAAGTGATGCGGAGTTTTTTGAGGATTCGTTATCTTCAGATAATGAATTGAGGAAAATTTATAAAGATATCATTAGCTCAAGTAGAACACGAAATGAAATATCTTCTAAAGATGTTGATGAGTTTAGTGAACCACGAAGAAACAAAAGAACTCAGATCGTGAAGTCCTCAGGATCGGATGAAGTTGATTCTCAACTTATTTCATTTTACTTGGTAGAGGGAAATAAGGTGAATATTGTAATAATAATTCCCATTGTTTTACAGGTGGAAATCGACCCTAAAAGTTATAAGGAAGCTATGGTTTCACGTGATAGCATCTTTTGAAAAGATGCTATTAATGACGAAATGGATTCGAAAATATCAAATAATACTTCGGAGCTTGTCGATTTGCCACTCGGATCTAAACCAATTGGATGTAAATGGGTATTTAGGAGAAAGTATAACACTGATGATTCTCTTAATACCTTTAAGGCTAGATTAGTAGCTAAATGTTATTGACAAAAGAAAGGAATCAACTACTTTGACACCTATGCACTGGTAGTTAGAATAACATTGATAATGACATTATTTGCGCTAGCTTCTATATATGACTTGTATGTTCATCAAATGGATGTCGACACGACATTCTTGAATAGGGATCTCGATGAGGAGGTCTTTATGGAACAACCCGAAAAGTTTGTTTTATCTAAAAATGAACACAAGATGTGTAAGTTAGTGAAATCGTTATACGGTTTGAAGCATGGCACCTAAGAAATGGCATCAAAAGTTTGACTTAATTATAACATCTTTTGATTTTAAATATAATAGAGTAGATAAATGTTTGTATTCTAAATTATGTGATAATTATGTAATGTATATCTGCTTATATGTTGACGACATGTTGATTATGAATAATCACATGGACGGGATAAAATAAACGAAGACGTTTCTATCTTCCACATTCAAGATGAAGGATCTTGGACAAGTGGATACCATTTTGGATATCAACGTCTTTAAGACTAGTGGGGGTTATCATCTTAGTCGATCACATTATATTGAGAATGTGATTAATAAGTTCAAGCATTTGAACATAAAAGAATATAGTACCCTAATTGATCCAAGTTCGAAATTAATAGAGAATGATGGAAGGGCTATTGCTCAATTGGAGTATACAAGTGCTATTGGTAGTCTTATGTATGCAGTTTAATGCACAAGACCGGACATAGCCTATGCAATAAGTGAATTTAGTAGGTTTACTAGCATTTCGAAAAATGATCATTGGAAGGACATTGGAAGAGTTCTTGGGTACTTAAAGAAAACTAAGAACTGGGTCTTCAATATACAAAATTCCCGGCTATGTTGGAAGGATTTACTGATGCTAATTGGATATCTAGTATGGGTGAAGGTAAATCCACTTCAGGTTGGGTGTTTATACTTGGAGGATGGGTTGTTTCTTGGAAATCAAAGAAACAGACATGTATAGCACATTCAACTATGGAATCTGAATTTGTTGCACTATCGGAAATCTAGAAGAAAGTTGAGTGGCTTAAGGATCTCCTATATGAGATACTTTTGGGACTAAATATAAGATCTTCTATACCTAGAATGTGTGACAGTCAAGCCACGTCGGCAAAAGCATACAATGAGGTATACAATAGAAAGCCTAGACATATGAGTCTAAGACACGACTACACGAAAATTAATCACGAGTGGAATAATTTCCCTAAATTATGTAAAGTCGATTGAGAACTTGGCGGATCCCTCTAACTAAACCTCTAAATAGAGATTTAGTGAATTTTACTTCGAAAAGGATGGGTTTGAAAATCTTGAACTAAAAATGTCCACCAATGATGGCAACCATACTTGTCATTACTCAAAAGGTAATCCGTGGATTTTAAAGAGTAATAGCAAGTCATTCGATATGTGAATAGTTACAGCATTGTTGATATCTGCAATAACCCTATCCTAGTTATAATAATACTGGTTGTTACTGAAGTTAGGGACATATTTTAAACTCTTAATGAAGTTCAGTACTAAATACAAGTATCATTAAAAATAACAAATATACTAGAAGAACTTCACCTAAATAAATTTTGGTACCACCTTAATACAGAATTAGAGTTTCTCCCTTAAAAGTTTGTTGAAAAGGATGAGCGCAATGCCATAATAGCACTAAGCGAGTTTGAGAAACTTGAGAACACGTGATACTTTTGTGTGTGTTCTTACCGATATTGTCATATGGAATCATTAGTTCAAAACTTTCATGCCACCTTTAATTCCGACTGTACTTTGTTTGGATAACACTATAGTTAGTTTCAAATCGAAAGATATCTAATTCTTATACATAAATATTGTAAATTATTGAATATGGAATTTTATTCAATTTTGAACAAGTGGGGGATTGTAAGAAATGGTTGTTCAAAATGATAAAATTGAGTTTGGAATGAAAAATGGTAGTGGAGGCCAAATTCTTAGCCTAAGTGATGGCATAGGCTAAGGGCCATGCGACAGGGATTACAATCCCTATATTGAGCTCTTCTATGCGATCGCATAGAGTAAATTTTTGGCCTTTTTTACCTTTTTATAGTCGTTGTGATTTTAAATGTGGTGGCTTTTCATTACATTTTAGCACCATTTTGTACCAGATTTCTAAGGACTACATATAGGTGATCCTAGTTCTTTTGGAGATGTTGAAAAATATTATTAAAATCATATATCATTCCAAAGCAATACAAGTCCATTTTTTCTTCTCCATATTCACTTTACTTTTGTGTTCTCAAGTTTGGGTAGAATTACATCTTGTGATTTGGTGTAATTCTACAACAAGGCTTGATTACTTCTACAAATCGTTTGTCGGAAACCTTTAAGCATCTCAATCAATCCGGAGATGGAGCAAATTTAGTTTGAGAACAGCGATCACGTGTTCGGACCTTCAGTGTTCATTTGATCCTGGTTTTGTTCGTATTTTCTAATCTCGTTACTACAACATTTTTGGTTACTGCAACATTTTGGTGTGTTTCTTTTCCCAGTCCGGTGCTTTCATAGACAACACTTATAAAGGCATCCACACTCGTAAGCAACAATCCACAATCTTAAGACTTGAAAGTATACAATGCATGTCTCAGTAGCATAATCTTGATCACCACTATAACCATAATATACAACTAAAGCAAACAAATGAATATCATGTAATAGTAAAAATCATAAATATCACTATGTTTGTATTGTAGTTGAAGCCATCAGTTTACCTTGTTGGTATGTTTTTGCTCTAAAATCTGTGTTAATAAGGTATTTCTAGTTTAATTAACATTATAATACATTATATCTTGTCTGATGTATCTAAAGGATGGGGATCGAATCCCTAACATGAGAGGGTCGACCCCCTATCAAAACTTGTCTAGGATGATGATCCCTTTAATATTATGGGTGTCCTTATCAAACTTGTTGAGGGATATTGATCCCTTCAAGGTTAGGAATCGATCATCCTTACAATTTACTGTGTTGACCCACCCTCTATGGGGTCATCAGATATCCCATTTTTGGTACTTAGACGACTTATAGTCCAAGTGTCATTTCTAGTGTCCTTTCACCATTTTTACTTATCTAAGAGCAAAAACAATATAAGAAAACGAAGGCCTAACTACAAATATTTTTCTTATTTATATTTATTATACAAACCAAATGTACAAGACAATAGATCGACACGATTCTTTTATCAAAACTTTTCACCCAAACTATTGGACATCAAGATATGTACGATCGAAGGCTCAGAGATAATGTACCCTTCTATATCAATACAGAAAAACCCAGATTCACGTAAAAATCCACAATCACAGGAAACGTGGAGCTTCTTCTATGGACCAGAAAAGATCATCGTTACTAACAAAAACAGTATACTCTTTCCTCGGATTTCACCAAGAAAACCACTATCTAAACCAGATTAAAGAGTAACGCAAATCAAAAAGAGAAGATGAAAGAGAAGACAGAACGCTCTAGAAATTCCTTGAGAAACAGAAGACCAAAATGACAGATGTCCTCTTAGTTTGACTCAAAACACAAGAAGATATCGAGATTGGGATAGCAGATGATCCAACGGTCTAGAGAAACTTTCACTTTTAGTTATAAGGCAAAAAAACCAGAGTTGTATTTACCAAACATGCTTCTCACTAGACTGACTATTAGGCTTGATCTTCATTGGGCTTCTTCAGTTAATGTTATCGGGCAATAGGAAGCTGGGCGAAAAGCCATTTTCATCATTTCTTATGTATTGGGTTAGATCTGGCATCACAACCCTAACAATATTTTATATGGAATAATTCTGGCAATTAATAATTTTTATTTTCTTTCCTAGAAATTAATTAAGTTTCTAAAAATCATAGAATATTCTAGAACGATACACGATATACACGACATTTGTTATAGTTAAGCTTCAATCATTGTTGTTTTTATCTGGACTATGTTAAAGAAAAGCATGAACTAACTGCAATATGTCATTGGAGAAGAAAAATGATGACGTATTTGTTGTCGATTTTATATCTCGTAAGTGTACGAATCGTAATAAGTAATATAGTGGACCAATGAGTCCGGATGATCGTTCCTATGAGGACTAATATCTAACAATTGGTTCAATTGTTCCTAATTTCAATTCAATTGATGACTAATAGAATATGTTTATCTTTTCTTTCTTTTTTTGATATTTTATTTCAAATATACTAGAACAATAAAAATAATTTTTATATGATGGTTTAAGTGTTCGGATTCATGAGTTCATCATAACTATTTTCTTAATCTCGATCACCAATTTTTGTAATAATTGATTGTGTATCCAGTCACATTTTTCTAATATATTTAATTTAGCTCTCTCGAGTTCAAATTGAATCTATTTAACTAAGTCAATTTCATATCTCTATGTGAATTTGGATATACCTTAGTTAAACGCCTTAAACATATGGGAATTCATATAACGACCACATTAACCAGAAAATGTATTTCTACACTTTTATACTAATTATCGANTTGAACGTGAAAGAATATAGTATCACAATTGATCCAAGTTCTAAACTAATAAAGAATGATGGAATGACTATTACTCAATTGGAGTATGCAAGTGCTATCGATAGTCTTATGCATCCAGATCAATGCACAAGATCAGACATAGCCTATGCAATAAGTAAATTTAGTAGGTTTACTAGCAATCCAAGCAATGATTATAGGAAGGCCATTGGAAGAGTTTTTAGATATTTAAAGAAAACCAAGAACTTGGTCTTCAATTTACAAAATTCACAGCTGTGTTGGAAGTATTTACTGATGCTAGTTGGATATGTAGCATTGGTGAAAGTAAATCCACTTCAGGTTATGTGTTTATACTTGGATGAGGGGCCGTTTCTTGGAAATTAAAGAAACAGACATGTATAACACACTCAACTATAGAATCTGAATTTGTTGCACTATCGAAAACTGGGAGATAATTATTTGTACGTTTTTTTATCTCATAGATTTACAACATTCACTTTTTAAATAATTATTTGTACGTTTTTTTTCTCTCTTCGTTTGCTATTTTCATCATTGAGTTTTTGTCAAACTATATTTTTAATAAGATAGCTGCACAAATAATCATCAAAAAGTGAATGTTGTAAATCTATGAGATCAACGTTGGTGATTATTTAATCTTATTAGGATATTTAGATAAGTCCTATCCACTCTAGAATAATCTATTCTATCTAATTGTAACTTTCATTTTGAACCCTATAAATATGAGATTTGGATTCTCAAAACATACTTGAGTTTTGGCGCTCTGTATTTTTTTTTATAAGCCTCTGATTGAATCACATTAAGCCCCCTGTTTGGCCCTCATTTTGGGGTGTTGAAAATTTTTGGAATAATGATTGATGTGAGAATGTGTGGTAGAAAAGTAATGAAAATTTTTAGATTTGTGTGTAATATTATTTTATTTGATAAATGTATAGTTGAAATGAAAAGAGAGAAAAAATTAATGTAATGTAATGAAAAAAATGGGGGCCAAACGGGGGCTAAAATTTTTCTTCTCAATATTCTATTTAATTTCAACAACACATTTTCAATAAAATAATATTTTCCATCACATCAATAATTTTTCCTTCTTTTTTAACTACACATTCTCCATCAATTTACTATTTCAAAATATATTCTTCGAGAATAATGTGGCTCAAATACACTATAATATAATCAATAAAAAGAATTTTTTTTTACATAGTGTTATTTACACATAGGAAAAAATTAAGTTCATGTTTGATAATTATTATTTTCAAATTCATTTTTTTCTATATTCATTTTTAATTGTACATTCATATAGTAAAATATTTTATATTAAATAAGATTTTTTTCGACTTTTTAACTAAATTACTATTTAAAATTTTATTTTTCTCTGATCATCAAATGGAGGCTAAAAAATGAAAGGAGGGTGTATTCGAAATTTCAAAAGAAAAAGGGGTATACGTGTAATTTCAACTTCTCATAAAGGGTAAAGTGAGAATTTACCGAGCGAAGGCGAAAACCAAGCCCAGCCGATTTGTCTCTCTTGGAATAGCACGTGCTCGCGACAATAGATCTATCCTCTCTACTATTCGCAGACGCACAAACAAAAGTAAGAACAGTTTGATTTTCAATCTTTGGACGTAGATACATATATTTGTGTATAAATTTAAAAAAATAGGTAGAAAAGAGAAGGACAGGGAGATTCTGTGGGTTTATGTGTGTTGATTGAGAAAGATGGCCACATTCATGACGGTGTTAGAGTCAGATCTAAGGGCTCTCTCAGCGGAAGCTCGCCGTCGTTATCCCGCCGTCAAAGACGCCGCTGAACACGCAATCTTGAAGGTCCCTTTTTTACTTCTGTTATAATTGACTTTTTTTAAGCTGTGTCTATTTTTTGTCATTTCTTCATACGCATTTATTCAATTTGAATTACCTGGTCATTCGCTTCAACAAAATTTACACTTAAATAGAAAATGCAGTCACATAGAATGTCAAAATGCCATACTGCAGTTTTATGAAGTTAAAAGTGAAGTCGAGTTCTGGGTTTCCTATTTGACTGAAAAATCGAGTTATTCGAATATGCAGCTTAGATCATTAGCAAGCCCAAATGAAATTGCGCATGATGAGGATATAGTGAGAATATTTTTGATGGCGTGTGAGGTCAAGAACGTGAAGTTGAGTGTGATTGGACTGTCTTGTCTGCAAAAGCTCATTTCTCACGATGCTGTTGCTCCTTCAGCTTTGAACGAAATCCTCTCCACTCTCAAAGAAGTAAGTTAAACCATATAATCCCCCAGCTTGCACGAACAACCTCTCTCTCTCTCTCTCTCTCTCTCTCTCTCTCGTGCACACACACTGTACACTAATTTTAATTCAGGGCCATCCATCATATATCTGCATTGAGGTTATATGTAATGCATTTGTCATGCAATTAATAGGTATATCCCTTATCACTTTTCATCCTATCAATTGATGCAGTTTTGACTCATGAAATGTGTTGTTATTGTGCCCAACTAAATTTTTAGGTCATTTTTTGGGCACTCACAAAGTGGCAAGTCAGGATTCTGGAGGTCAACATTTGAGACATCTCAAATGTTAATTTGTGCATGAATTTGTTAACCCAAAAAGTTATATACGACATAGAGATGAATTAATACAATTATCCGCCTTCAACTAATCTAATTATCTTTGAATAAACTTTCATGGGATTGTGCCATTTGAGGACGTAATATGTGCAAGAAGGATGTAGAAAGAATTTAGCATTCACTGCTCCACTGTGGAATTGCAAGATAGGTGTGGAGAATATTGTCAATACTTAACAGATGCGGGTTTTTTTGGTTTTGACAAAGATGCAACACTTTCTTTTAGCAAAATGTATTGGTTTTTGGTCCAGAAGGTTAGGATATAATATGTGGAAGTCTGGTTTTGGCTGGTTTCATGAATGAAGAGAGACTGCTAGTTTTTGAAGAGAGGAATAAAAAACATGTCAATTATAGGAAAGGGACAAGTTTTTAGCTTTTTTACGGGCTTGTACAACAAAGGAATTTGAAGATTTTTCCTTTTCTTTGATTAATCTAACTTGGAAAGATGTATTTTACTGCTGACTAGTTTTCTATTCCGTTAATGACCTCAACCTCACATTCTTTGTGCCTTCTACCATTCTTCAATGAATTCACGTTAATAATAATATAAGAAGTTGGACATTAGTAATTTTCTTTTTGAATTTGTGAGTTGACCAATTATTATCATGCTTCTTGTCCATTGAGTAATCACAATTATCTCGTCTTTTTCATTATTTCACATTGATGTTCAAATTCGTTGTTAGTTAAAAATAACCACAACAATTACAAAAATAGAAGAAATACGTGAACCTCACTTAACTCACAAAATCGTGTTTAACCCTTGTTATTTGAAACCCTCGTAACCATTATTGCAACATTAAAAAACTGATTTTTAAAACGTATCTGCCCTTTTTGTGAGCCTTAAGCTTTAACAGGTAGACAAGGAGGGTACCGTACATGAATATGTGAGTTGATCATCAAACTATTGAGTTTTATCGGAACTAACCAAACCACAGTCACCAGCATCTCTTTTCCTATTGACAGAGTAACCCATTGGAATACTTTTAGACATGCAGAACCTCAAAATGCATAATTCCATTATAAACAGACCTATTTTGCAGTGTAAATGGTTATCTGTTGCTCATCTTGAAAGTGAACTAGTACTTAGGCTTTATTTTAATAGAACGAAACTTGTGTGATAAAATGAATGATTGTGAACATATAAAAACAAGCCATTGTTTTAGTCCTTTTGGTTTCTCATCAATGTTTGCTTAAGAAAAGTTGACCTTGGCTTTGATTTTCCATCCAATGATAATGTCCCCAATTTAATTTGTTTTCACATTTCCATTCTCTATATCTCAAGATTCTTTTTCATCATTTTCCAGCACGGTGAAATGGCGGATGAGAGTGTTCAACTTAAGTCGCTGCAAACTATACTCATAATATTTCAGTCTCGTCTACAACCTGATGATGAGGTAATTAAAAGTTATCAGCTTAGCCTTTGTTTGGTAGAGATTAAAATCAGATTTTTAGTAGATTTTGATTAAAGTTGATGAAATGTGTGGTCAAAAAGTTGTGGGTTCCATGAAATGTGTGGTTAAAATTAATTGTTGACTTTGATTTGAGATTTTAATTGGATTTTAATCCAAACCAAACAGGGGCTTAGTTAAAACATGTTCATTTCTGAATTATATTGCAGATAAAATGCTCTCTGATGTGATATGTTTGCACCTGGAATTTTAAAAGCGATATTTTTGCACCTGGTATTTTAGAACATCTGCTAGTTTTAATGAAAACTGAAGTTATAATTTTTTTAACATAGCCCTGCCCTCTGGACTGACATGTGGCATGTCCATCTCTTCTGTTTTAAGCGCCAGAGATGTCTTCAACTTTTCTCTGACACAACGTGGTGTTATCTCCGACATGCCAGAAAATTTAATGATAATTAAAAAGAATAAAAAATGATAAGCGAGTAGCGTAGACTTGACCTCTATTTTTGCAGATCAGTGGGTTTCGCACTGTCATTCGGTGGATGTTGTGCCGGGAATGACAAAAAAAAGAGAAGTGATGCTGTAATGGTTGTTTTCTTCTGCCGGCTACAATGCAAGACAAAACCCTAGATTAACCAGTCTTTTAAAGTAAAAGCCCAAACCCGATAGTCAGTCAAATATCTTTTATAAAATTGGACCCACCGCTAACCACATTTTACAAAGTCAACTGGGGAGGAAGTGACCAGACACAATTGCTATGTTTCTCAAATCTCAATGAAAATGGGCTCATTACGTTAATGTTGAATAAGCAATTGAAATCTATTTCTCAATAAAAATGAACCTACAACTTTACAATTTGTATATGAAGACTTTTTCAAAAACTAAAACTCTAATGCTAAAAAATTAAAAAAATTAAATATTATTTTAGCTAACTTGGTGGCAATATGTTGTGACAGTACTTTTTTGGAAAATCGCATCTTGTATCAGTGCTTCGTAAGGCCCGCCTAACCCTTCCTTATTCCAGAGTAAGGAAATGCCACCACACCATTATTTAAACCATAATCTAAATTGATCAACTGCCGTACTTGCATTGCCTTACAGTATTATATCAACTTCAGTATAAGCAGAAAATAATTCCTTACCCCCCCTTCCCCAGAGAGGAAGCAAAGAAACAAGGGGGTGGAGAATGATCATAGATAGAGCATGGCCACTAAACAGTATGCTCATTCATGGAGATGAAGAAAATACAATGAGGAAAATGAGGGACAAAGTTTTGTATAATTACCTTTGTGTTTCTCCATCTGGATTTTTATTCTGTTCCACTCCATTTTCCTCTTAATGGCTATTATAAGGAAGGAAACTGACTATTTAACTGGGCTATGTTGGTCATAATATAGGTAATTAACCTCTTAGTAGAAGCACGTTAATAGTTATGTGCTTGAGAAAAAGGCTTAACTTGTTATTGATTATTGTGTCATGAGCTTAAGAATGGCCACAATTTCTAAGGATCAAGTCTGGCTCCTTTTACTGTTTAGAAACATGAATTCTATTATTCCCTTTGCAATTTTAATTAACATGTCCTGGCAGAGCTTCTATTATAACTTTGCAAATCTGTTTCCATGATAACATTATTGATGGCATGCACAATCAATATTGAATACCAATGAGATTCAGCCAAGGTATGAGTGAACCAACTCCTTTTCAAATAATACCGCCCTTACCTGCATCATCAGCATTGGCTTTGGAACATCAATCTGCTTGGAGTTTAAAAGAGCCTGCAAGGAGGATAACATCATGAAAATGCAACAAGTCTGTTGACTTAGGTGGTTGACGATGGATCCCCAAATTAGGAAAAATAAAGCTCTTCAAAATAATTCAGTTGACCTGAAATGGAATTGCCAAGGAAATGTAGTAAAGAGTGGCAGAATGTGGTGGATGTTTTGGATTGCTTCCTGCATCTCCTCAAATTTTAACTTGTTACAAGCCGTCCAGCTTGTCCAATGAATCTATGATAGCTTGAGCCATAACAATGAATTTGGTCTGGAAATTCTTGGAGTCACCATTAGTTCAGTTGAAGTTGGGCTTATGGTTGATGGATATGCAATCCGATCTTAGTAAACTGATGCCAGATAGCTTGAGCCATAGCAATGAATTTTGGTCTGAAAATTATTGAAGTCACCATTAGTTCAGTTGAAGTTGGACATATAGTTGATGGATATGCAGTCTGATCTTAGTGAACTGTAACCAGATAGCTTGAGCCAGCAGACCTACTAAAAAATGTGTTGAGAGAGATTCTTCTCGACGACAACAAAAGCACTTTGAAGTTTATTTAAGTCCTTTAGCTTTCAGGATATCATCTAGTAGGAAACCATTCAGTAGTTGCAACACAAATACTGAATCTTAATGGGAATATGACATCCAAGCATATTATATGGAAATAATTCTTTCTCTATCTTATATTTTGTAACATGGAACAGCAATTAGATGATCCTTTCCTGAGACACTATATTATGACTGTTCAGAAAGTACACACCAGAAGTAGGAACGGAAAGGTAATATGCCCCCGCCCACCAAATGAACAAACAAGGAATCTTTCCGTCTTTATTTTTTAGAAACTTTGAGCTATAGCATTTAATAGAAACAAGAAATGTTGGCACATTTTATCTTACATATGAACTAGTAATTCAACAGCAGGTCAAACTTGTTGCATACATTCTAACTTTTCATTTTTCCATTTCACACCATTGCCTCTTTCATACACACTTTAGTCGGGAAAGTAATATTTTTTTTTCTTCTTTTTTGGGGGGGTTATTGGAAGAGAATGAGGTAACATATCCTTTGAGAAGGTCTATCTTCAAACACAGCTTGACTCAGATGGAACAGTACGTTCTTGGTGGGTTATTGGAAGAGAATGAGGTAGCATATCATTTCAGAAGGTCTATCTTCAAACACAACTTGAATCAGATGGAACAGTATGATGTGTTTGATGTTCCTTGATCCAAAAGCGCAAGGAGTATAATAATAAAAATATTTGCTATATATACACAGAGCCCTAATAAATATGGTTCTTTTGATGTGTCTGATGCATTTGCAGCTATATGAGATTCATTTCATTTACTCATGAATTATGGGAAAGAAATGGAATTATTGAAGAAGTTTGAGATTTTGGTGTGACTGGTTCCTAATTATTTTGAGAACAAGTTACTGGATAAGTTTTTAGGGCTTTGGTCGAACTAAAGGTGCCTGGACTTCTGAGGTGTCTGGTCTTCTGGTTTTCTCTTGGTGCACTGGATGGATAAAAATGCTACAATGTTCCATAATAAACTTCTTTTGCACCTTTCGTGGAATCAAGAGGTCAATTTGCCTTCTTATAACCAAAGGCTTTGGGCACTTTCATTGGGATAGTACTCTCTGATATACTAATGAGAATTTTACAATTGTTCGAGTTTCTTCAGTTTATTTTCTTCAAATTTAAGAATGGTCGTGTTCTTAATTCTTCTCTGTTTTCATTGTTCGAGAAATAGACAAAACAGATTCTATGACCAGTATGTATTTGTTTTCTTCTTGCTCTCTTCAGACATCTTCTTGATGTGAATGTGGTCTAGAATTCCACTTCATTTGCATAACTTTCTTTTATTTATTAAAAGTGAAGCATGTTGACCAAAAGCAAATTCCCATGTTGTCGTGAGATTATTTAGTGCACTTGTATTTTGGCTTAATGGGGAAAGTGGAAATCATTGGAAAGGATTTGTGGGCTTGTTCAGATAACTCCATTGCATTTTGCACAAACTCTTATCACTGCAGGAGAATTTGGCTCACGCTCTTGGTATCTGTCTCCGGCTTCTTGAAAACAGTCGGTCATCTGACAGTGTGCGGAAGTAAGTAAATTGTAAATTGGTAGTCTTTCTTCCCCCTTTTCTTTAACGTTGTTATGGCCTTTCCACTTTTCTCTCTGTTCATTTCTTTTCTTCTACTCACCTTTTTTCTAACTTTTTGTTATCATTTTCTTCTGCTTATTTTCCAGTACTGCTGCAGCAACCTTCAGGCAAGCAGTAGCACTGATATTTGATCACGTAGTTCGCGCAGAGTCATTGCCTTCTGGCACATTTGGTTCTGGAAGATACTTTTCTCGAACTAGTTCATTTACTAGTGATATGAATCGCAATGTGAATTCCCTGGAGTACGTAAATTTGATTCTCTTTTACATGTACACCATATCCATGCGGTATGGCTTTCTAGTCAACTGCGACTTTTTTAGCCATTCATGTGTGCTTCATTCACATTTGAGACTAGCAGAAGTCTTGTAGGTTTTGCTATATATATATATTTTTACTGAAGTAGGTTTTTTACGTTGTTGACAAAGAATGTTGATGTTCAGGGTTTCTAAATAGAATAACTGAACTTTGCCTGAACAGGTCTTTAGAGCGAGAAGTTATCTCTGGAAGTTCATCATTAAGTAGGGATACCCTTACAAAGTTTGGGAAGCTCGGGCTTTGCTTGCTTGAGGACTTGGCAACTCTTGCTGCTGGTGGATCTGTATGTGCTAACATAAATCACTAAATTTGGCTACTTGAAATGTTTTAAATTTTGATGCCAATAGGCATAGGTAGAGTGACATTGGAATAACATGAATATTTCTTATGGTTGGGGTAAACATTGGTGAACGAGAATTATATTTTTTTGGCTGCACATTTCAGGCTATCTGGTTGCGTGCTAATTCCCCTCAACGAACATTTGCACTTGACATACTTGAGTAAGGACTTTGTCTTTATTGTTCATAGGGTAGCATGCTAATTCCATTCAATGAACATTTGCACTTGACACACTTGAGTAAGGATTTTGTCTTTATTGTTCATATTATTATTATTATTATTTTTTTTGGTTAAAAATGGATGTAGTATTATTCATGTTGTGAAAATTTAAGTAGAGCTGTACAACATTCCCTTTTCAGAGTTTTGCAGAATAGTAATGATTCGTTTTGGAACAAAAAGCACGATGTGATATGGATATTCTCTAAATGGACAAGCTTCATTTCAAAAGAGTATATTGTTGGATTGCAAAAGATAATGTTAAAATTCGTGTCTATAGTTTTTCTACGCAAGTTCCCAACTCCTGCAGAACTAAATGATGACCAAACAAGCAACAGATATCTTGCATATGATGGCGGACTTTGTTATTTCTGAAACATCAATCTTTTGTCTTCAATTATCAATTGTTACTATAGTATTGGAATGCCCACACATGGTGATGATTTATGGGCTGATACAATATTGATATGGAGTTAATGATTACTGTGGTTGCTGAATAACCTGGTTTTTCTTTTTCTGCTTTTCTTTTAATGATTTTGCTTGAGCTCATGATCATTATTGGTTTTGGGAGCGAGAAGAAACACTGGAAGAAAACTGTTATACAGAAATGTGATTTTGTACACGTGTTAGCATCTACCCTCTCTATTAATATACTCCTCTTATTAGAAAAGTGACATCTTATGCACTCAGTTTAAGTGTGTCATTGATTGAAAATTTATTTCTATGAAATTTCTGCTGATTAAAACAGAGAATTCTATAGGCTAATATTTTTTTTTCATTTCATGATTTTTCAGGTTCATCTTATCCAATTATGTCTTATTGTTCAGAACCTTGCTCCCTTATGAACAGGTACTAATGAAACTTGTGAACTGAAATTTGGGCTTCCTTGCTTTTCATTTTTTCCAGTAATTTTCGTTACCTAACAGATAATGGCAATTAACAGGTCCTGCGTCACCAAATATGTTCACTTCTCATGACATCGTTTCGTATTAATTCTGAGGTGAGTTATGTGTTTAATATGAAGTCCTTTCACTAGATTCATAGAATGGAATTGGATGTACTATCTAGAGAAGAGCTTCTAAATGTCCCTTATCTTCACATATATGGGGTTAGCTTGAAGATGAGGCAGGAGAACCTTATTTCCATCGCCTCGTGTTGCGGTCTGTAGCTCATGTAATCAGGCTTTACAGTTCATCACTTACCACCGAATCTGAGGTATTATTCTTCTAGTGTTTTTGAAAATTATCAAATTTATGTTAGTCAGGATTAAAGATTTTGATTGCGGAAAATTCTCAATTATGGTGCTTTAACTCTGACGCTTTGCCTAACACAAAATAAGGATGATATAAGGCTGAAGAAATATAAGAAACAGAGAAAAGAATAGAGGAATGAAGAGGCAATATCAAAATAATGGAAAAAGGAAGTGGAAGAAACGAAAGTGAAGGACGGAAGTGGGAACTAAGTGCAACAATCCACTTCTTGGCATTAAATGAGTATTGTTTTTGGAAGATAGGTCTTTAACCAAAAGGTTGGTTAGGTTAACAAATAGAAAGGCTGATTTCATCCCAACCCCAATTCATGCACCCTCACACCGACAAAGAAAAGAAAGAAAGAAATGAAAACTTCTCACCTGAATTATTGCCTTGACACCATGACTTTGGATCTTTAATTGCTGTAGTCATTCCCAACAAAACAAGTATTCTATCATTTTGTCATTGTAACTTAGGCAAAGGTACTACCAGATAAAGGAGCATCATATTGATCTTAAGTAGCATAGAAATTCATTTTACTTGCAGATGGTTGTAAGAAGTACGGAAACTATGAGAACTACAAAATATTATATGCCATTTCACCTGTAAGGAAACTCCTGACGCTCCAATATGCCCTGACCTATGTTGCTTGTACTCAGGTGCGGGGGTTTGATCTGGTACATATTTAGGTAAAACCTTCCCACCACCCCCCTCCCAACCTAAAATTTTTTTGGATATGGGGATACAACTAAAATGATCTAAAATTTAGACAAGGTATGTGGATGTCTTGAGAATTTAAAATTTTTGTAGTATTTATACATGATAATTTTATGCATTATATATTTGTATACAAAATTTATATGTTGACTGGACACATAAAACAAATTAAATTGCAAGTTGTAATAACTCATTTCGTTTTCATTTCAAGTCTAGAAATATGAGATACAAATTAGAAATTGGTTTAAATCCAATAGAGAAATAAAAAAAACATATAACTGATCCTCTTCTAATTAGATCCCATACTCTTGTCCTCAGGCACTTGCTTCAAAATGGAGTCTGAGCAACATAGGTCCGGACAAGTTAAACATAAAAGAATCTAAAGGATTTTAAAGTCCTTTGGTGAGAATGCGTATCCACATTAGGTCCATAGACATTATGACCAAAAATGAAAATGATTTATAGAAGTTTGGTAGGAAAATGGTGAAAAAAGAGGCTTTGGATGGGTGTCAAATTACTTCTTGCATTTCTGAAACTTAAAACTGAAGTTATAATGTAGTGAAATTTATGCTTATTGGACCAGTGATCTAGATTTGAAAATATTTGTAGCCCAGACATTGGATACGGGACAAGAACTCACAGACTCCTTATTTTTTTCGAAGTCTAGGATATCACATGTAAAATATAATTTACTCATTCCATATAGTTGAAAATCTGTTTTTTTTTTTCAGAAAGCAAGATAAACATGGCCAAGATCATAATCTTCCTTAACTAATAAACATCTATCTCAAAATCTTACTGCTTGACAAATTATATTCAGGCTTTACTAACCATCTTCGTTAATTTTAATAATTGCTAAACATTTTAGATTTTAAATCCTGTTACATGATAAATTGTAATGTAATTGTGTGTTAACTGACAAAATTTCCCTGTTTTATGCATCTTTCTGTGCTATGTTTGAGTAAATCTTTCATCATCTCAGGTATTTCTAAGCATGTTAGTGCGGGTTACCACACTTGATTTACCACTATGGCATCGCATTCTTGTCCTTGAAATCTTGAGGGTAACTTAACAAACTCAGTCCATAGTTTATCAATTAAAAATCTCTTATTTTCTCTTAACTGCAACTCGAATCTACAATCCTGGAGCTGATCATCTGTATCTGTCTTTGGACAGGGTTTCTGTATGGAAGCACGCATTATGCGCATTCTTTTTCAGAATTTTGACATGTAAGTATAGCTCTGGTCAATTCTTCCATCTTTTGCTCATATCAGAAAGAGTATTTCTGATGACAATTATTATGGAAAATGTGTTATTTCTTCTCACATGTTTGCTAAAGTAGTAAGAAACCTATTTATCAAAAATGCATATTGTTTTCCTTTGTTATGTAAGAAGTTCTAAAATCAACTTGCTATAATATTAAAACCCTTATCAGAAACAGTTAAATATTAAACTGGAGTTCTATTGCATAAATATTTATAAAGCTCGATTACTCATTAACGTGATTTTGATAAGAATTAAAACCTAGAACTTCCCTTGTCATTTCCTTGAATTTTTTCAAGTCAAAGTCGATACTATTTTAACGGATGACGTTAGGAAAGGAGGTCAATTGAGAAATAGGATAGTAGAGAAAATCTTTTGAGGAATTGGTCCCATTTTGATAAAAATGAAATTTAAATGATCAAAGAGGGGGACTCATAATCAAGGTTTTCTTAGACTCACGAGTTTTAGGAAGTCAAATAATGGATCAATAACTAGCAACAAATCATTTAATTATTGTTTCCAGATGGATATTCTGTTTCTTCTTAACACATGTCCATTCCTAGTCAAATACTGCGTTCAGTTTTAGCTTGATCAAACCCTGCTGTAAATCATGGCTGCCCCCGCCACATCCAAACACCTCCCTCCACCAATCCCAGCCAACCTTCCCGGCTCCAACCACATCTCCACTAACCCTACCGGCCTCACGCCACAAAGTTCCAGCCATGCACTCGGAGCCGCATCAGATGGCGGAAACCCTAGCTCCGTGATCCGTCGGTGTGTCGGTCTGAATGTCGGTTCGTCCTACGTCGGGACGGCGACTCACGATGACGCCTCGTATGGAGGCGACAGATCCTACAAAGCTGCAGCGATGGAGGAGGAGGATCCGGTTCATGGCAGCCCGAACTCGATTCCGCCTCATCCGGTCAACCTATCGCCATACGCGCCGGTCCGGGGGCCTGTGTAGGCGATTCCGAGCTCAGCCGATCAAGCGTCCGGCGAGTGTGCTGTTCTACCGAAGCGTGGGCCGGCGCGTCCCACACGTGCCGCATGTGAGGTCTGTCCAGATCCAATCTGTTGAG
>CAIGRB010161010.1:83787-104729 GCA_903798255.1 Fraxinus quadrangulata
CGTTGTTTTGAAGACTTAACACGGACAACAGAGCAATTTAGGGAGTTGTTTTATTTGACATTGTTTACTTGGTTTAATGCTGTAGCTTCTAGGCATTTAGATGGGTTGCCAAATTTTATGTTATTCCTTGCCGATTTGTACTGATGAAACACTTCCTGTGTATTACCTTTGATTAATATAATATTTGATTACTTTTCAAAAAAAAAAATTATTGTTTCTAGATGATTAAGTTTAAAATTAATTAAAACCCTATGTATCAATCAATAAACATGCCAATCAAAAGTAATAAAGTAAATAACATAAGATATGATAACGGAGGAAAACCTATTATTAGGATCAAACACCTTCGGGTAAACTTGCTAGCAAAATCTACTAGAAACGCTAACTTGCAATAGTCCAATTACCGCTAAACCTTAGTTGACTCTAGCTACCTAACTTGTAAATCACCAAAGAACTCCTTTGGTTGTGCGACCCGTACTTCCCAGCAACTCTGGGCTACTTTTCTCCTCTCGTGGAATACCAAGAATGAACTCATTTTGGAGCGTTGAAACTCCAAGTGCCTCTTCTCCCAAACTTCAGAACTGTGAAGGTGGATAGGTGAAGGTAGGGTTTTTGGTATTTGATCAAAGGACTTCTCGTGTTTTGATCTTTTGCTGAATCAAGATAATATTGGAATAATTAATTGATCTTTAAGGGACAATCGTATCAAAAGCCTGAGCCAATATGGAAAATATGTGGGAATGTATGATGCTATGATCTTGAGGTTGAATTAACAAAATCAAGGAATGTATTTATGATGATTAATAATAAAATCTTTAAGGCAAAATAATGATTCAACACCCTTAGGGACGTTCTTATGGCTGTATATTTATAATTGGTAGCGTTTGAAATGAAATAAGATTGGAAAATACTGTTAAAATTGACAAAGGATTTTGTTCGAATAAATACGCTGCTCAAGCGCTGCGACTCGCACTTAGTGAGCAGCCGGTTTGTCGCTTGAGCACCAAGCTCGCGGAGGTCGAGTGTTAGTGCTCCTGTTTTGAGCATTTGAGCGCTCAATGCATGGGCAACGAGTAGTCGAGAGTTCGAATCTTGATCTACTTCTTCAAGTCCGTTTCTTGAATTTCTTTGACTCCTTTTAAGACTCCATCAACCCCAAACTATTTTGACTATAATTACAACTCAATAACTCCTATTTTGACTTTAATTATAACTCAAATAGCCCATGATTTTTAATATGGAAATTGCCAATAACTAATTTGGACATTGCCAATTATAAATTTGACCTAACATGAAGGCTTTGGAAGATACAATCTTTATTAACCAAGGAGCTTTTGTGAGAGGGAGGCAAATTTTGGATGTCGCATTGCCGGCTAATGAGTTGGTCAAGGAGTTTAAGACAAGAACTTGGCTCTAGCGGGGAAACAATTGTGGAGAGTCCATTAGAGCAATCTGCTGGTGTAAACCCAATACATTATATTCACCATAGAATGAGCATGTTTATATTCAAGGAATAATCAAAGAAAACAAACATAAGATCCCTAAATAAGGCTAGGAATATTTGACAGGCTCTCTACAAATTTCGCTTAACTAATGACTTCCTAGAATAGACAACTAATGAACTCCTAGAATCATTTGTTTTTTTTTTGCTAACACTATTGTAGTTTAAAGTTATGCTCATTCCCATCTTACTAATCATTTAACCGTACTTTGGAGTTGGCACTCCCTTGATTGAGACACCAAGTAAAGGTACTTCAAAAGAGATGAACAAAGTACATATTATTCCACCGATATCTTTTCTTTGATGAAATGTTTGTGTACCTCGACGTGTTTTTTCTATAATTCTATATTAGATTGTATGCATGCTCATGGCTACTTTGATTAAGACACAAAGTAAATGTACTTCAAAGAGATGAACAAAGTACATATTATTCCATTGATATCTTTTCTTTGATGAAATGTTTGTGTACCTCGATGTGTTTTTTCTATAATTCTATATTAGATTGTATGAATGCTCATGGCTACTTTGCTATCATTAAATAGCTAATAGGACAGTTATTTTCTACATCCAATATACAACTCCATTAAGTAAATTTTTGACCCATATCAACTTACATATCCTGAGTGCCATGACCTTGAATTTTGCATGTACACTAGGCTAGCTACCACATGTTGCTCTCTGTACTGAACTAGCTACAACATGTTGCTTCTTAGTCCTCCAAGGCATTAAGGACCTTCAACTAGTGTCCAATATGTGAAAGTAGACCTTCTATCTGCCATATAATCACTCCAATCTGCATTTTACATGCTTTTACATTCGTATGACTTTTCTGAGAAATAGAAATCCTTTTCCAAGAGTAGCTTTTAGATGGTGCAAGATTCTCATAACTGCTTCCATATGAGGTTGTAAAGGAGAGTTCCAGGATTGACTAACCAAACTTAGGCAAAGTATGGTTAAGTGTGAGAAAGATGATTCTAAGTAATTATGCTAAAACCATCAATGACTCTAAGTAACCATTTATTAGCACGAGATATGTTAGTGTCTTGAGGACCCCTAAACATTTGTATGTATCATTGAGAACACGTTTCACTTCTTTTATTTCTAATGGAACATCGAAACCTTAGATTTTTTACCAATTCACACTAGTTTTGAAAAATCTAGACCGTTTCAAAGATTTGATGCAATTTCCTTTAATTAGGCTTTGGTGTTGGATGGGTCGGTTGGAGTATTTCAACACTCGAAACCTCCTATTACACTTCGGGTGTTTCGTAAATGGAACCAATTAGATCCACTTAATTACTTGGTTCTACCCATAACATTTTTGTTTATTGTGAGATGACAATATGAATTATCTTCTCTTATCTCTAGTAGAAATAGAAGAAATAAAATATGTCATCAAATACATATTTCAAACAATGTCCATTGCAAATATGCTACCAATAGCATCCAATTCTTGTTGTAGCTTTGTGCAACTCCTCGAGAAGGGTTTGTAAGAGCGGACAAGCGTGCAAGTGTGGTTTAGAGTAGTTACGAATGAGAGTGATATTATTCAATTATTTAAATCAATGAATCTCATTGATTATAGTACTTACTGCTTTTGTTTTCCAAACTTCTACTTGTTAGGGCGGGTTATTGGGCAGGGTGAATAAATTGGAAAAAACAAACAACTTATAAAAATGGACAAATTTGAATCCAAAGCTAGATACCCAGGATTCTGGTTCAAGAACCGTCCAGGACTTGGTCATGTGATCTCTAGGTCTCGAATTAGCTATTCATGAGCTCGAATTTGGAGCAGAGGTTGAAAGTATAGTGTAACTGAGAATCCATACTTTGTAAATGCACGAGTAGTGGGATTTGGGTCACCTCTGTTTTACCCATGATCTTGTATAAAAGGTCAAGCTTTTCTTTGGTGAATTGAAGTTTCTCATCACTTTTGAGAATTTTCTCCAAGCATAGTAGTAACATTTTTTAGACCAGGATTAGCCTTGGAAAATTTTCAAATTTCCATATTTTAATCCCCAGTGGTCCCTGTCCATTTAGCTTCATGTAGGTTTCCCTAGCGTTGGATGCCTACCTTTTGATAAAATATGTCTACAACTTTTGTGCCCTTAAATTATTGGTGCATTACATATAACCTTGGCTCATGTTACTTCTTATCTATTTTCAACTAGTCAGGCCTTGGGTTTGCTCCCCAATGGTCATCAGTTTGAATTCCCTCAGGGTCATTGAGGTAAGTACCCGACTGTAAACTTCATGGCCTCGTCGGATTAGTCGAGGTGCGCAAGTTGGCCTTGGCACTCACGGTTATTAAAAAAAAATGTTACTTCCTGTGTATTCTCATTCAGGGATTGTGAGCAAAGATTTGGATCGCACATTTCTGCGAAATATGATGCTTGTTTTTTATTTATCATTCTCTTTATCATCTTAGTGATCTTACCGTATATAATTTCATTATCCGATGCATGTTATCTCGTTATCTTTACTCTAGTCATCATTTTTGGTTATTCAAAGTTTGATACTGCCACAATGTAGGTATAGTTTTCGTGAAGACACTTGTCTTAATTGGCGTAATATTCATGGTCCGCTTTAATTTGAAATCCTTATTAATGGCTCACCATTTTCTTACACAAGAAAGAAAAAACTATATATATATTTTTTATTTTTTGTTTTTCACATGCATTTGAGCAGTTCTAATGTGCATTGTAGGAATCCCAGCAACACAAATGTGATTCAGGGTATGGTAAAAGCTCTTGCTCGAGTGGTCCTCAGTGTGCAGGTCAAGTACTCGTTTTTTCTCTGATATATAAATAAGAATGACACATAACATATATCTGACACAATTTAGTTTTGCAGTTTTAAGTTGGTTTAATCATATTGTTATCCAGTATCTAACAAAAATATGGTCCATTGGGGATTCTTTCACTGGTAGATTCATTTTCTCTAACTCTCATTCTCTACATTTGAAATACTATATTTCCTTCAACCATGAAAAAAGTACTCTCTCTCTATTGCTTCAAGGCCTCAAGACTTTTTGGTTGCTTTGGTCCTCTTTTTTATTTATTTATTTTTTCCCTTCCTCTAGAGAATGGTTCTTTTAATGAATTTTTCACCAAGGGCGAGGCAATTCTTCGATTGTTCATTTGAAATTCTATGGTTGCTCCAATTTTCCTCTTCTATGTTGGTTTCCACGTGTTACAGTCGTAATTGATAAATTCTTTGTTAGTGTTGCAGTACCAAGAAACTAGCGAGGAGTGCCTTGCAGCTGTTGCTGGAATGTTCAGCAGTAAGGCAAAAGGTAATATCTTCTTTCGATGTCAGGCTAAACTAACATATGCTGCTAGACTTGGGGAAGAGGGTTGGGGGATTATACTTTATAGACTGACAAAGAATGTATTTGGAGCAATTTAATATGTTAATGGTCACATATATTTTTGTGTTTCCACTGATTTCAGAAATTACATTGTTAGTGAACTGTTATTTTGGTAGCTGTTGTTCCTCCTTCAACTCTAGTTCATGCTGAAAACCATGTCTAGTGAATCACGCTTAGGTCATGTGAATGGAACTTGGAACATCACAAGTAATGTGTACTAGATATCTTCCTTGTGATGGTATTACTAGCAGGAGCATGTGGCTGCAATCTTTTGAGTGTACATGTGTTCATGCTGCTATAAGATGACAATAGTTATGAACATCAGCAATTGTTTTTTATCCATATTACGAAGTTCATGAAGTTTAACTACCTATTTCTAATTGCGACAGAAAACTGAATCAAGTTATTATGTTGATTTTTGTTGGATAATGTGATGAGATACCCAGGACTCGCTTCATGTAATTTCTCCTTGACTAACTAATTTTCTTTCACTTTTAGGAATTAATCGTAATAGCTGTTACATATTGTAGACCAAGTAGACATGCTAATTAACGTAGTTGGGGATTTCCTTCTTTATAGAGTCCACAACATGGGCACATGGGATATGATCATTCGTAAGAGGAGGTTGGATTGATTATTGCCCGCTTTCTTCTTCATTTCCTAGTATATAGAATCTTATTTCCTGGGAAGTATTCCCTATAAATCATAGTATTTCACTCTCTAGAAATAGTACAATGAATTAGAATTTTTGCTTTCGAAGAAATTTGAGGGATAATGATATTTTATAATTGATATATTTATCTACTATTCTTGAAAAAGTTTGTCACATTCTATAATCGTAAAAGAGAATGTTGATGTTTGAGCTATCAATATCCATTTCTAGCAAGTCATCCATCAATAATTTACTTGATTCGCCAAACTTTCCTCTTGTTGCTCCATCTAGGTTGACTAGGTATTCGTGTGTCCATTGCAAAATTGAAGTGTTTCTTTGTCACAAATTAACACTCGTAAAAATGTTTCAAAAGAAATGTTGTCTCCCCCTTCATGGTGTGTGGTTCGTAGAGAGGATTCAGAAAGTATTGATCACTATCTTCTTTTATATTGTAACGTTGCTTGATGGCTTTAGTGTGGACTTCTCAGGAAGTTGGTTTTAATTGGGTCATTCCCAGGTGTATTGTGTAATGCCCCAAAATTTCACAAACATTGGAGTGTTACAAAAAATTTAATTTCTTTGCGGAATGATAAAAATAATGTTCTTTAAACAAAAATAACTGGAATATCCATAATTTCAAACATGAAAATATAACCACAAACTAAATAATTGTTTGGAACAAATAACTGGCTAATAATTTAAAATTTTAAAAGAAGACTTATTATTTCATCTCTTCGATTCCTTTTGGCAGTCGTATTCACCATTTCGTTACTGTTCCAATTGACTCGAAGTAACCAGTAAAATTTTGTAAGAGTGAAGATTTAAAAAAATACCCAGTAAGATAATGTGCAACTTCCACACACAATTATATGTAATAAAATAAACACTTCATACCACTCTTCTTTTATGGAGTACATCGGTTACTAAGTGACACCTATCTTAGGTCATTTTAGATTCTCGGTCGACGTCGGTGACGGCAACGAGGTATCGACCGGCGAACCCACCCCTATCGGCCTCATGCCACACCCCTATGGCCACTCCGGCCAACACCCACACATACAGACGACGGCCCAAGGTGGAAAACCTAGCATCGCCTCTCGAACAGGAGCAGGAATCCCAGGCGAGCACTACTGGGTGGAGGCGGGGACTTCAGGCGACGGCGATAAGGGCAGAAGGTAGCGGAAAGCAGTTGAGCAATCTGGATTCCAAACCTAGATTCACCATGATCCGGTCACCTTTCCGACAGACGCGCCTGACCGGCACACTGTGAACTGGAGGTTCCTTCTGTATATGCTTAGGAGATGCGGTTTTGGGGATAAGTGGTGTAAGTGGATCCAGTTCTTTATCTCTACTGTTTCATTTTCAGTTTTGGTCAACAGTACCCCTGAGGGTTATTTTCGGAGTAGCAGAGGGTTGAGACAAGGAGACCCATTGTCTCCATTACTATTTGTTATTGTAATGGAGGCCCTCAGTAGGATGCTCGAGAAAGAGAGGCGGGAGAATTCGCTTACGGGATTTACGGTTGGTCAATTACAGGTGTCCCACTTGTTATTTGCAGATGACACACTGATATTTTGCGATGCAGTTGCGGAGCAAGTCAAGAATTTACGCCGGGNTTTTATTTTAAAATTTTCGGGGTGTTACATAGTGGATTGCTCATTGAAAGCATATTTTGCTTTGGTGAGGGTAGAATGATCTAAAAGTTTTGAAGTTATGGGCCATATCTATCATCCTTGTGGAGTTCCATGGATAAGGAGTTCAAGGGCATTCCTTTCTCTTTAATTATGGTTAGTTAAATAAGTGTGTTATATTCTTGGTATTGCTTTATTTTTTTTGGATGATTAGGGGATTCATTATCCTCTCAACAGCTGTAGCTACACTTATGTAATTTATAAGTTTTATGTTTCCTATAAAAATTAACATATTGCTCAGATTGTTAGGTTAACAATCTGAATGCTGCCTCTTAGATTTTGTGCTTGAGACTTGAGAAGATTATTGTGGCAGCAAGCATCACACCGAGATATTCTGCACTTTGATATGCAACTGAAATATGCAACTGAAATTTCATTTTCTAATTAAGCTCAGGAATTAGAGAAAGGAGGAGCTATATGCAAGCCCTCATGTACTCCGGAAAAGTATTTGTAACTGTTATTGTAAGAAACTACCCTTCCCATTATCCCACGTGTTCCCATCTGTTATTCAAATATCCACCGTCCTCTCCCTAATTCGCATGTGAAACACCCAACTGAAAAGAAAAAGAAAAGAAAAAATGAGCACGTGGATGATGAGGAATCTCTTCAATGGAAGAGTAATAATGATGAAATTAGAGATTTCATAATCTAATTAAGCTCATAAAGCAGAGAAAGGAGAAGCTATATGCAAGCTCTCACGTACTCCAGATTAATACTTGTAATTGTTATTGTAGAAAACTACCCTTTCCATTATCTCATGTGTTCCCATCTTTTATTTGAATATCCACTGTTCTCTCCATAATTCACATATGAACACCCATCTGAAAAGAAAAAGAAAAGAAAAAAAAAGCACGTGGATGATGAGGAATCTTTGATGAAAGAGTAATAATGATGAAAATAAAAGGTAAAAGGTGAAGAGTTTTTTTTTTTTTTTCAATAGAAGAGTTATGCTTATGTTTCCATTTTCATGGCTCACCAATGTTTTAAAATATTCGTGAATCCATCCTGTCAATGAGAGAAAATCATTATAGAGAAGTTAAAAAAGAACGAAAAGACTCCAGGAGTCTCCATAGATTATCACATTCACTTAAAATATTGCTCATTTCAATGTTGACTCGATTCATTTCACTTTCTGAAACATTAACAAGAGTCTCCATAGATCATCACATTCACTGAATTGAGATTTTTTTGAAAGGCATTAAATTGACGTTTATTTCTACCAAACGTTAGTACATTCATATTATATGTTACTTTAAAACTGAAACTCATTTGCACTGATATTACCTTTTTCATTTGGCCCCATTTTGGTGTAGATTACAATAAGATTTTTGGTAGATTTTGATAAATGTTGATGGAGTGTAGTTGAAAAGTTGTGGTGAATGGAGCCCAAACAAGAACGCATGGAGCCCTCTCCACAAATACCCAAAATCCAACAACCGCCCAACTAAATACCCACCACCCAGCAATCACCCTCCTCGGTCGACGTCGGTGACGGCAACGAGGTATCGACCGGCGAACCCACCCCTATCGGCCTTATGCCACACCCCTATGGCCACTCCGGCCAACACCCATACATACAGACGACGGCCCAAGGTGATCGGTGACGGCATCGAGGTATCGACCGGCGAACCCACCCCTATCGGCCTCATGCCACACCCCTATGGCCAGTCCGGCCAACACCCACACATTCAGACGACGGCCCAAGGTGGAAAACCTAGCATCGCCTCTCGAACAGGAGCAGGAATCCCAGGCGAGCACTACTGGGTGGAGGCGGGGACTTCAGGCGACGGCGATAAGGGCAGAAGGTAGCGGAAAGCAGTTGAGCAATCTGGATTCCAAACCTAGATTCACCATGATCCGGTCACCTTTCCGACAGACGCGCCTGACCGGCACACTGTGAACTGGAGGTTCCTTCTGTATATGCTTAGGAGATGCGGTTTTGGGGATAAGTGGTGTAAGTGGATCCAGTTCTTTATCTCTACTGTTTCATTTTCAGTTTTGGTCAACAGTACCCCTGAGGGTTATTTTCGGAGTAGCAGAGGGTTGAGACAAGGAGACCCATTGTCTCCATTACTATTTGTTATTGTAATGGAGGCCCTCAGTAGGATGCTCGAGAAAGAGAGGCGGGAGAATTCGCTTACGGGATTTACGGTTGGTCAATTACAGGTGTCCCACTTGTTATTTGCAGATGACACAGTGATATTTTGCGATGCAGTTGCGGAGCAAGTCAAGAATTTACGTCGGGTGCTCTTATGCTTTGAAGCGGTGCTAGGATTGAAGATTAATTTGGGAAAATCCGAGGTTATTCCAGTAGGGGAGGTCACAAATGTGGAGGAACTAGCTATTATATTGGGTTGTAGGGTTGCGCAGTTACCTGTCTTATCCCGGGCTCCCTTTAGGGACGCGGTTTAAAAATATTAATATTTGGAATGCTATTGTGGAGAAGGTGAAAAGGAGGTTGGCGGGGTGGAAGCGTATGTATCTCTCGAAGGGTAGCCGTTTATTCTCATTAAATCTACTCTATCAAATATCCTTACTTAATTTTTTTTCACTATTTCCTATTCCTGTTGCAGTGGCTAACAGCTTAGAGAGGATTCAAAGGGAATTTCTTTGGGCAGGGTTGGGAGAGGAGAGGAAACTTCATTTGGTTAATTGGGGAGTTGTCTACTCTCCTATGAGGATGTGAGGTCTCGGATTGAGGAGGCTTACTTTGTTTAATAAGGCATTATTGGGCAAATGGCTGTGGCGGTTTGGTATGGAGAGAAATCATTGGGGCAAAGTATGATGTGATGGAGGGGGGATGGTGTTCGGGTGAAGGTCGTGGGTCTTACGGGTTGAGTCTATGGAGGTATATTCGATGAGGTTGGAATGACCTTCGGAATAGCTTGACTTTTGTGGTGGGGAATGGTAATAATATCGGATTTTGGGATGATTGTTGATGTGGAGATATGCCGCTAAAGGTGGGGTTTCCTTCCTTGTATCACATTACTATGATGCCTTCTGCTACGGTGAATGACGTTTTAGCCATCCATAATCGGAGTTACAGTTGGAATATTACGTTTCAGAGAGGTTTGCAGGATTGGGAATTCGATGATTATGCATTGTTTCTAAATGATTTGTATGAGGTGCAGATTCGGGTAGGAGAGGATGATCGTAGCCGATGGAGGTTGGCAAGGAGTGGTATTTTTTCAGTTCGCTCTTATTTTAGATATCTCTTGGGACCTGTGGAGAGTTCATTCCCCTGGATGAAGGTGTGGCAATGCAAATTGCCTTCACGGGTGGCATTTTTATTGTGGATGGTTGTGAAGGGACAGTAATTAATGATGGTTAATCTCCGAAAAAAAGGCTTTTATGTAACCGAATGGTGCTATATGTGTAGAAGCGATGGGGAGACGCATGACCACTTGTTCATTCACTATGACGGTGTCCGTTGGCTGTGGAATAGTATTCTGGCTTCTCAACATATAATTCGGGTGTTATCTAGACATATAGAAGACGTGTTGCGGGCATTGAGGAGGAAACTTTGTGATAAGGATAGCAAACTAGTATGGAATCTTATCCAAGGATGCATTGTTTAGTGTGCGGAGGGAAATGAACAACTGATGCTTTGAAAACCAATTACGGACCACAGAGCAATTTAGAGAATTATTTTATCCGACTTTATATACTTGGTTAATGTCGTGACTAGCAATCCTATAGAGGGGATGCCTAACTTCATGGCTTTTCTTTCTTGTTTAAACTGATTATACACTTCCTGTGTATTCTTCTTTGATTAATAGAATTTTTTGATTATCAATTAAAAAAAAAAAGTTGTGGGTTTCATGAAATGAGTTGTTAAAATTAATTATTGATTTTCACTTGAGTTTTTTAGTAGAGTTTAATAATCTACACCAAACAAAGGCTTGGATTCTGATTTGGTTATAGGTTCACATTGATGTTTATATTTTTTTCTTGTCTCTTTCATATCTTTCTATGCATGTTGTAAATCTTTCACGATACTGCAGTGGAGAAGTAAAATCTGCAGGTCAAGATTCATGGCCTGAGAAACCCTGAATAGATTCGAACTATAACCAACTTTTGTTACTTGCAATAATGTGAAAGGATCTAAAGATTGATTCTCTGCATATATTCGATTCTAGGTGGTTTTCTATGTTAATTTCTTCGTCCCATGGGGCTTCACATTCAGAAGGCATGATCTATATAATGTTGAAGCTATAAATGTCAGTGTTTTTGAAGAGAGGAAGCCCAGAAGAAGAAAAGAGTGGGAGTCAAATGACTTAGAAGATTGTGTACTAAACTGACTATAGGCTAACTTTGAGGGGGCACATTTGATAAGTGAGTCAGCATCCATCTATTAGGGTACAGAAACAAGCTCCCTCTTTAGAAAGTGGAATTAGATGGTAACTCTAGTATGCCATCTAATTATATTTCCTTCGTACAGTGGTATCATGCTTGGACATTGTGCAATGCATATATTTCAGTTCATCTTTAATTTCAGTAGCCATGTAACGTCCTTACGGTGTCATTTGTTTCAGGGATTGAGTGGACCTTAGATAATGATGCATCAAATACAGCTGTCTTGGTTGCAAGTGAAGCCCATACAGTGACTTTAGCAATTGAGGGTCTGTTAGGAGTTGTTTTTACTTTGGCCACTTTGACTGACGAAGCAGTGGATGATGGCGAGGTAAGCATGTGAGTCAATTTACTGTCACAATAACCTTTGTTACTCTACCTTTTCTCTTACATCAGTTGTTATATGATCCACTTGCTTGTATGCTATTTTGTCCTGGATCAATCAGCTTGAGTCTCCAAGAGGTGATACTGGTACACCCACAATGTGTACTGGGAAGACTGCAATGCTTTGTGTTGCGATGGTTGATTCAACGTGGCTGATCATACTTGATGCTTTATCCATGATCTTGGCTAAGTATGGTGAAAGTATTTATCTATATTATTAAAGTATTGAGAAAACCCTATATTTATTATTTTGTATGAAGTTAATTTTTCAGGTCACAAGGGGAGGCTATTATATTGGAGATATTAAAGGGTTACCAAGCATTCACTCAGGTAATTAGTGTCTGGACTAAATTTTATATCATTTTATGGCTGCTACTCTGGCTTGCCCAGATTTTATATTTTTCTTTTCCAGTTTCTAAATAAAAAATGTTTTCACTGTTGCAGTTCTCCAACATTAATTTTTTTGACTAATAATAGGTCTTACCTTCTGCTTGAGCTGTTATGTCTCTTTTCTATGAATGATGAGTAGTGTGTGTTTGTATAGGCATGTGGGGTTCTTCGTGCGGTGGAACCTCTAAATTCCTTTCTTGCATCGCTTTGCAAATTCACAATCAATATGCCCAGTGAAGTCGAGAAGAAGAGGTAAGTTTGTTGATAAACTTGATGTTTTGCTGGCCTTATTTTGTTGTATATCCTTGATATGCTGTACGTGAATGTAATCATTTCTTACTGCAATAATGTTCTGCTAGTTATTCTTCGCTATTGCTAGCACACTAATGCTCTATGCAACTTGTTGGTGTTCCAGATTCACTTACATATATATATATATATACACACTAGTTGTATGCCGGTACGATGTACGGGCTTCGATATTTTTAAGGTAATGTTAGTGCATCAAATATTAATGGAAAGCTAAATTTTGAAATATACAAGATGGAACTGTAATATAAAAAAAAAAAAAAGGTTTGCGATACTCCGCACAAATGCAGAGTGATGCTCTGCGCTGTGCGGAGCATTCACTCCACAAAGTGCGGAGTAGTAACATTAACCAAATTTTTTTTTTGTTTAATTTGATTTTTTTTCTACAATGAAAAAAAAATTATTCTTAAATCTAATTCATGTCCTTTTCATAGACAAGCTCATTGCCATAGAAAACAACTTAATAGATTTACCATTTACCGACCAATCCCTATCATGCGAAACTTAGTTGCAATTAGTAATGTCGGAAAATAGCAATTGTAACATCCGTCGAAACATATATTCGGAACATCCATTACAACAGTATGTTAAGTTATGGAATTGTTGAGGCTCAAAGCAACTAACAGAAATTGAAGAAAGTTATTGGTGCATATAACTCTGTTCATAACTGGAAATAAGATTGTTATGAAAAATATTAACCTTCTTAACCTATCCGCATATGTGAAAAACTAATAGAAATACATGAAACTGGCAATCAAGTTCTATGGTTTAAACGAAATTTCTTTTCAATTTCTTTCTGGGAATATAAAATACACATACCTCAGATATCTATTCGAAAACTTCCACACAAGTTCAATAAGGGAAATGTAACTCGTACCAGCTCTTATGACCCCCAGAAGGCCTATGGTCGATTTAAATTGAAATAGTTGTAAGCTGAAGCAGAGAAGGTGTGGAAGAAGTTGCAAACTGTAATGTATCTCTCAATTTTGTACAGGCTATTACAACCTAGGAATTTTTTTTTTTTGGTTGCAGTTTCAATTGCTTTTCTGAACTCAAGAATGGAATTGTGTGTACAAAAAAATCCTCGCAGTCGGTGTGTAATTTATGTAACGAAGTTGGAATTGATGTGGGCAAAACGTGTAAAAGGAATTGCAGTTTGTTTTTTGGCCGCCTTTAGGAGCAAGGTAGGGATGTCAAGTCAACAATTGTGGGTACATGTACAGTAGACGGTGGCTTGCCCAAGAATAAATCAGAGGCAGTATGGTAGAAAAAAGGGTACAAATGGGATAAACAAAAAATTTCACGAATGAACAGTAAACAATGGATTGAAAAAAAGGGTAGAAATGGGATAAACAAAAAGCATCACAATTGAACAGTAAAGGGTGGATTCCCACTTTTAAGATATAATATATATAAATGGGAAATGCCCATTATGCTAATTGAATGAATTGCTACTATTTCTTCTCCACTCATTTCTTTTTATTTGTAAATATTTACATGTAAATTTCGTTTACTTATTCTTAAGAGGACTTCTACATTGTCCATTATATTGCATTACTGGAAAGGCAATCAACTGATGTCTACCTTCTCCTAGGGCTTTTGAATGCGTGTTTCCTTTCTCAGTTCTCAACTTAATCATTGATTCAATGGTCGGTTCATATCAGGATGGAAATAGTTTCATATTTAGAATTGCTCGCTTTATTCTAGTTATATTCTTTTATAATTAAAGTCACACTCCTTCAAGAAGCAAGATAATCCAAAATATCTTGATTTTGTAAGCAAAATGTTGGTCGTATAGGCATGTCTTGGGCTGACTGGCTGAGTGCTCTTTTTTCCTTTCTATCCAAATAAAAATAGGAAGCTATCCTACCATGTAATGGATTTTTATCTCCTCTAGGGATTAATTTAAAGATTTAAGAATATTTGAACACTTTTATCCATTCAATCTTAGGAAATTGAATGTCTAAACTTCCTGTTGGTTATATTTTTGTTTTACCACTCGATCTAAAAACTTAAGTTGTTAAATAGGGCCAAATATATATTATTTAAAATTGTCTCCAACTGGATCTACGTGTAGACGGGGTTCTTTTCTTTGTTTTTTTTCTTTTTTCCATCAAAACCTTACATGTGCACAATTTCATTAAATGGGTGGTAGTGAGACTTGTCGCACCATGTCTATTCATCTTTGTCCACTCATCTCATGACCATTGTCAAATGAGAAACCAATGGAAAATCGGGGAAATCGGCCAAAAAATATTCAAATTTGGGACTGGATAAGTGTACACTTATCATAGAGAAATATATAAATTAGATCATGAAGAAAACTAGAATTATTATTCTGTGATCACCATAGGCATCTGTACTAGGTTGTGATTGCATAAACGAATTCGAAAGTCTTAGAAGCTTTGGTAAGAGTAATAATAATGATCATCTTCTCTAGCTTTCTGTGCTAAATCAATAAAAGATGTGTGTATATTTAGACTAGAAAAGAACTATTCCTGTTTGGATATGTATACTGTGTAAAAATAAGTATATGGAGAACTAAAGCTAATGCATGTCATCTAGAATTATAGATATTAATCATCACCCACTTAACTAATTTTAGGTATCATAAATTAACTGTAATAACCATGACTGAAAATACAAAAACTTGTCAGATATAGTTTTAAAATTTTGAGGAAAAGTAAAATCTGTTTGATTTCCTTGTTCAGTTTAGGAGATATAATCTTGGATTGAACGGAATTGCTGGAAAAGATTGATGTTTCTGTTTCCACGTCTACTGGAAATAAGGTTTAGCGATGATTATTTCATTGCCTTCATCACTATGCTATAAAAGGAATTGGAGCTGGGGAAATTTTAGTATTTTTGGTTGAAGTTCGGAAATTAATTGGGGGTAAGACAATCATAGATTTCAGATCTTAATTAATGAATGTAGGAGGCCCCACAGGGTGTGGGATATAAGAGTGAGATTGGTGAAAAGAAGAAATTCAGGGCTGGAACATGTTTGGGAGCTCCATTAAACGTGTTTGCGAAATCATAAAGAAATCATTCTACAAAATGGAAAGAGAATTTATTCACCAGTGCTATATATTTGTTTTTCAAGTATTTTTGGTAGGACTGTAAGTTTCTGGACATTGATTACGTCCATCTGATGTCTATAATCAAATAAGTGGTAGAAAATGACCTATTTTATGGTTGGTTTAGAGGTGATGGTTGCACCATTTATATGTGATACTTCTGTGTAACTACACTGAAGGGATAGTTTCATAACCCCTGGTTGCTTGGGATAACCAAACCATTGTGACCCCCTTCTCCCTACTCCATAGCTACGTGCTTATTCAAGGGTTCCTGTTAGAAATATCCCAAAACAGCAGGTAAGCTGTCATTTTGGTCAATATGGTAGGGAGATTTGCTTTGCTGCATCAATGGCAAAATGACTTCTCGTATTGGAGGTAATAGATTATGTAACGAAAAGGTTTTGTGAGAGTAAGAAAGAAGTCATCGTGCCGTGAATGTGATTATATTTTTTTTTGTTTTTTTAAATATAATTTGTTTATACGATTTTGTTGCTCCCTTTATCTGATATATAGTTGAGCTGCTGGCTTATCACTGAGTCTTGCAGTGTGATACTGTCGCCTGGTTCAAAACGAACTGATCAATTAGTTGAGCAGAGAGAAAGCATTGTCCTTACACCAAAAAATGTCCAGGTTTTGTTCTTTCTTTTATTTTGTTATCTTGTGACTAATAATATATATATGATTTATTATTCCAGTGTCAAATCCTTTTTATACTGTTTTTAATTGCTTGACGATATTCAAAGCCCGCATTAACAGGCTCTGAGGACTCTCTTCAACATAACTCATAGATTGCATAATGTATTGGGCCCCTCATGGGTTTTGGTATGTTTGTATTTCTTATGCATCTTCTTGGTTTGGAATATCCTGATCCTGAAATTTATTTCTATTTTTTATTTCGAGGTTTTGGAAACTTTAGCTGCTCTTGACCAGGCAATTCATTCTCCACATGCAACGACTCAGGTAATAACGAACATGATATTTTGGTGAAGAAGTAAAACTTTCATGAGGTAATAACGAACATGATATTTTGGTGATTCAAGTAAAACTTTCATGCTAACATAAGAAATGGTATTTCGGTACCACTTCGATGTCATCAATTTTCTTGTGTCACATTAGCCCAAGGGTTTTATGTAGGTTCTCGTAGGGCTATATGTTTTTTGTGGCCCCTGGTAGTGTGAGGAAGGGCATTTTAACGTGATTAGGTTCAGGCACACAAAATTAACCACTAATAGAAGGTTGTGTCAAGTTAAAGTAAGATCGTGGGGTAGTAGGTAAAAAACACAAGGAAATGGCTTAGGGAGGGACATACAAATTTAAGATTGTCTTGTAGCTTGGTGAATTCAAGAAAAACTAAAAATGCGAGTCCTTAGCTGGAAGGTGAGGAAGGTGTGTTCAAGAAGGATGAGGATATTAAAACTTCAAGAGAAATCGTTTTGTTCATTTAGATTCTATATTTAAAAAATAGATGTGATGTGAAGATCGGTGGTAGAGTGATGCTGCATCCGAGTTACCAATTAGAAGGATAAAGATGGTGCTAATGATTGGTTAGATAGACCTTTGAGCTATGGGAAATTAAATTTAACTTGATCAATCTACCTCTAAATCATGCGATATATGCTTTTGGTCAACCCAAGGCTGCGAGACCTTTCTCCAAGCTCCATCGACCCTTTATCTTGTCAACCCTTGCTTCGGCGACCCTTATCTCGTGCGCAACCCATCTCCTACAATCACGAAGGTGCCATGACACTCTTGTTCACGATTTCATCTTCATTGCTCTGCTGAGTAAGGTGGTGTGTTCGTAACTGATTCATTACAGAATATTGTTGCTGTAAAGAAGATTGTACTTGGGTTTTTCATTTTTCTCCAGTGTTGCTGAAATTTCGAGATTGAATTAGATTCTGGGTAAACCTCAAGGGCACAATAGATGTGTTCTAATTGTCGTCTGTTTTAATTTGCGAAAACTGTTCTACAACAATACTTCACCTATTCATTTTAAATTGGATGTGGCCAATTACCGCGTGGTCTAAAATTTTGGAGATGCATAATGCGGGTAAGAAAAAGAGCTAAATTAAGAGGACGGAAGGCTATACCCGACGAGAAGGATCCATTTTACGATGAATGGGAGGTTGAAGTTGCTTTGATCATGTCTTGGCTCATAAATTCAATGACCGACAACCAGGTGTCGCATTTTTTAGCGTGGCGTGACTATGCTAAAGAAGTTTGGGATGCATTAAAAAGGAGCTATCTTGATGTTCCTGACTCTTCACGAGTATATGAATTGATGAAGTTGTTGCAATTGCTTCAAGATGGTTAGCCTCTTGCTGAATACTACAGGGAACTTAATGCCATATTCACAGAATTTGATTATCCGAGGCCTAATGATATAACTTATGAAGCCGATGTTGAGAACGTATCGCTGAGATATTTTTTTGCAAGTCTTGACCACAACTTGAATCAAATTAGTAGCATTTACATCTCCTCTTTAAGTCTGGAAGAGACCTATTTACTAATCCGTCGTAATGTACATGAGTAAGTTACAATGTGGATAAGAGGTCATATATGAGGCTTCAGGTTTGGCTATCCATTAGAATAACTCGAGGCCAGCTACTTCAGTCCTTTCTACTGCCTTTTATGCAGCTTCTTCAGTCCCTTTTATTGAAATGTGCCCTGCATCACTTCTCTCCATCTTTTGCTTCTCATATATCTTAAGTAACCCCTAATACTGGATAATCTAATGAAATGACGATCAGAACTAGTAGAGGGGAAATTTTTTACAAGGAGTTTTAATCATAGTCCAACAATGGTTTTCAAGTAGTTGGCCATTTTATACATCCTCATCTAAGTTGGGCATGTGTGATATCGATGCACTAACTTGAGGGGAAGAGTTAGAATGCACTAAGTTTCACTGGATGCCACCTACTTTTGCTTCTACTCACGCTTTCTTCCCAACTTCATTTGCTCTCAATCATAACCTCAACCTTTTTGTTAATTAGCACAATTCGCCTGTAATTATGGTTTTCATCCAAAAAGTCCATTAAGTCGTGTAAAAAGATGAAATTACCCTTTAATTAGACACACTTAAGAAAATATAACACATGAATATAGAAAAGAACAAAAGGAAAACTTAAATATTCCTTTCCTTCCCTAGCAAACGCCAGTGCCAGCACCATGTCGAATCCACAATTGGCTCCACCTATCTTCATATTGACATGTTACAGCTAGGGGAGACGGCTGCATCTATCAATTATATAAAATATCAAAGAAAAACATCAGCATTGCTTTAAAACCCACAATATGTGTATATTTCATTCTAGAGGGGGCAATAATTGGTAATTCCATCAAATTAAATGGTATGGTATTGTAATGCCCCAGAATTTCACAAAACCTTGGATTGTTACAAAAAAATTCGATTTATTTGCTGAACGATAAAATATAGAATTCTTTAATAAACAAAATATTGGAATATTCATAAACTTAAATTTAAATCATGAAATAGAATCTTAAAAAAAAACATACATTCTAACTAACTAATTGAATAATAATATTTGAACAATTCAAACTAATAAATCTAAATAAAGTAAAATTTAGTGTTATTCGCATGTCGAAAATTCCTTGGCAGTCCGCTGCACTATTGGTCACATTTTCAATCGATCCGAACTAACCTGAAAAATTATAATAAGAGTGAGTATTTAAAAATACTCAATAAGATACGTCTACTTCCCCTAAGCAATTATATAACAATAACATAGACAATTCATACAAAATTTCTCATTATGGAGTATANGACAATTGTACATTATTTATAGTAAAAATAATAATATTTGATTTATAGTACAATTATGATGGGATAAAAACGTGTACCAAACTTGGATAGGAATTGAATTTTGATAAAACAAATCATACTATGACACATGTACTTGAATTTGTATAAACTACATATTTAATACCTATCACATTCAAAGTGATAGAGTTTGTATTGTATATTTGTATTTAAATAGAAAGATTCATAGTCAAAAGTAGAGTTATCATGACAATGTACTTGTTGGGATAAATATATAAGTCACATAAGAATTTGTTTGTATCCAAACTAAAGCATACGTACAAACCAATCTTAAAAGTTTGTGATATTTAATTTAAATTAAATACTAATAATAACAACTTCTATAAACTTCAATATCTTGGGTCAAACTTATCGAAATCAACATTTTATTGAGTCAAAGACTTCTAATTAATTTAAACCTACTAAAAGAGTCCAATATTGATATACTAATCTTTGCCCATCAAAAACTAATTATTTGACTCAAATAAAATAAGAAAACAAAAATCTATATCATTTTAGTCTCTCGACTTCAAGCTACCACAAAAAAAATAAAAATAAAATAATAATAATAATAATTTTTTCCTAAAAATTCTCGAGTGTTACAGGTATGGTGGTGAGGTTCAACGATTTCATCTACTTCATTTTTTCTGGAGTAGTCAAGAAAACTCACGGAAAATATTATTCTTGAGTGCACAATCGTAATTTTCTAATACAACGCGAACAACTCATGGTGTTTGATCTCATTCCTATTACATTTAGACTTAAATCAAACAAGTAACAAAAGATGAAAAATTGGGCACCTTTATTAGATTCCAAACTGCATCCAATTTATTCCTCGAAACCTCCTGATATAGAAATAAAAAGATAAATAAATGAATAAAGCCCATTGTAGGAATCCCAATTGGCTGAATTATGTGATGATCTGAGTTCTAAAGATTCGAGTGTCGCTACGATCGTATCTTGAACACCCTAAAAACTTGAAATTTTATTAAATAATGTCATGAAATAATAAGAGCGAGCATAACTTAAAATTTGACATTTAAATAGAATTAAATACTAGAAGTTTAAGCAGTCTTAAAATCTAAATCAACAATCAAGTTCTTAAATCAATAAAAGTAAGCTTGGTGGGTCTCTTTTCACTTGACACTTCGTCGACTCTCTCATGCCTTGATTGCCACGAACAATTAATTTCCTGAAAGGGGTATAAGGAAGGGGTGAGATAAAATCGCAATAAGTATATAAGTACACATGAATTAATATTGTACGGAAGTTAATGAACTCCATACATACATACACACACACATACATACATACATACATAGTGAGACACAAAAATCTATGCCGGATATATGTTGTATGGAATTTTCATGCGTAGCGCTAGTATACCCTGGTCCA
>CAIGRB010161010.1:109241-136777 GCA_903798255.1 Fraxinus quadrangulata
TTTTTTTTTTTTTTTTTTTTTCCATCAAAGCTTAACACATGCACAATTCATGTAATGGGTGACAGCGAGACTTGACCCTAGATCCTCTGCTTGATCTAATTAGCAATTAGATAGGGTCCCATACATATTATTTAAATATTTCCTTCAATACTATGTGAAGCCTTTTTTCATAGTAGCTATTAACATGGAATCTCATTGGTAAATCTTCTTGAAGCAAACTGACAAATTGGACTTGAGATCACTGGAATGTGCTGTCATCTCTCCATTGAAAGTTCTATATTCTTCATCCGAAAGTATTGATGCTCGTGTTGGTTCTCTAAAAATTCTTTTGCATGTTTTAGAGGTAAGTTTTGATCCTTTATCTGATACTGATATCCTTTTCTCTCCGTCACACACACACACACACACATGCACTCTCTCTCTCTCTCTCTCTCTCTCTCTCTCTCTATTTATTTATTTTATTATTGTTGTTGTTGTTGTTGTTGTTGTTTTTGATTTTACAATTTCATCTTTCTAGAGACATGGAGAGAAATTGTGCTATAGCTGGCCAAATATTCTTGATATGTTAAGGTAGTCATTTTGGTTACTTGATAACTTTTATTTTCTGTATTTTGAAAGGTTAATTGTTTAACTGTTTCAATTACATTTCCAGGTCTGTAGCCCATTCATCAGAGAAGGATCTCATCACACTTGGGTTTCAGGTGAGAAAAGCTAGTATCAATTTCATAAATCTGACCTAACTATTGTTGATTGGGCCTCCTCTTTTCTAGAGTGGAATAAATTCATTTTCTGCATGTTTCATTCTTAATCATCTTATATTTAAAATTATTCAAAAGAAACGTATAAACAGACTCGAGAAAAGAGGAAATTTGCATCACATGTAACCAGCAGAATGTGAATCATATTCGTCGTGCAGATTGTTGCAATAGCAATTATTGAATTTCACTATATCATTGAATACCATTTTGCATGAAAATCAAAGAGAAGATACTGGAGGAAAAATAAAATAGGAAATAGGCGAAACGAAAAATGAAAATATTAGGGTTGAAGATGTGAAACGAGTTTATGTGAATTTATCTTTTCCACCCTCTGTGTCTAAAATTATACTTTCAGAAATACATGATATCAATAAGGAATCAAATATTATATTCTGAATTATTGGTTATTCATGTAATTTGGTACAATAAGACAAATGATATTATGTTTAGAAACTAATCCAGGCTCAGCTGATTATTCAACAAAACAGTCTTGTGCGGTGAGCGTTTAAACTGAATAGCACATCTTTCTTTTCAACTCCAGCCCCTAATTCTTATTTCATTCTAGTGTTGAATGATGAAAATACAACTTACCTATGAACCCAGTTTTATTAAGGAAGGATACTGTATGTTTCTCAGTATTCATTTTGATGTTACTACCATTAGCTCTGCAATAGCAAGTAAATAAAAAAGAAAGAAAAAGAAGAGAAAAATTACATGTACTCTGCTTATATTGGACATTCTCTCAATTTCAGTTGTCAATTAGCCAAAACAGAGTCTTTCAATTTCATTTGTCAATTAACTAATTTACTTATATTTAGGGAAGAAGAAACCAAATAAAATTAGGCACCTCAAAGTAGTTATCAGATAAACTTTTTGCGTCCATTCCTTTTTATACATTTACACTTAGTTTCCAAGAAGGGCCTGTTACGATCTGATGATGCCTGATACAATATGCTATGAAACAGAAAGTTCAATTTACTAAACGAGAGTTTTTTTTTTGGAATAAGATAGTGTGTTGTTGACCACAAATTGATCTTTCTTGCAACTCTGGTTGATACTGGGTTTATTTTTTTACTTGTCGAAGTACTGCAAGAAGATAGTAAACATTAAGAGATACAGGTCAAATGTAATGCACTGTGCACCGTACGAGAGATTTTGATTGAGTAGGCGATACCCTCATTTTGAATTAATGCGAAAACTAGATATAAAGTCATGCCCACAACTTCCAAGTGCCATCCCGCCCGGGGGCGATGTGGGTTGGAGAATGGGGCGAAATGGTTGGGAGAGGACAGAAATGGGGGGATATTTATTTTTCCTTCTCTTCTATATCTCCTCTTTCATTTTTTGTTTATATTTCAGTTTCATTGAAATTATCTGTGATTTTAAGCATTTTAGTCCTCAAAAGTGTTTAACCTGCCAATCACACATTTAGTCAATGGATTTTTAGGGCAGAGGAAACCTGTAAGGACCCAATTGCTATAAAAATGAAAGGTTGGGGAGCCAAATACCAATAAAAATTGGTGGGGGGTTCCAAGTTCTCTTTTACGTATAGGTGTGGACATCTGATTTTATTTTCTCATCCTTTTATTATACTAATTTCTTTTCAACCTATTGTCTTTCAACACGTTTTCTTAAAAAGTTACCTTTATTTTTTTTGTGTGTATTATAAGGAAAAATGTTACTTTGTGAGGTTAAAATTACTTTCAAAATAGGTAAATTGATTATTTACTTGTAAGTAAATTTTGCGAACTTATTGAATTTTGTTCTCTCTCTCTCTCTCTCTCTCACACTCCATTTTTGGCTCATTTTCAATTACACTTTCTCCCATATAATAATTTTACACATGAACAATAAACTGATCCTTATTTTTTAACTGTAACTGCACATTTTTCAAAAAATTCACTATTCCAAAGCACATTTTAACCCAAAAATGGGTCTCAAATAGGGGAATAGTAATTTTTCTATTTTGGAAGTGTTGTAGATGATTTATGCCAAAACTAGTTAACTTCTTTGCATGTTCTTTCGCTTGTCTAAGTAAGATCTGCAGACATTTTTTAACTTCCATAATCAAACACAAAACTGAACCGTTGGATTAGATAATGCTTACATTCTTACAAACATTTACTGGGGAACTTCTATATAGATTTGGTTAGTTTGTATTTTAAAGGAACTGCTAAAATTTAAAGAATATTGATGTAGTACATCACAACAACTAATGGTTTCCTACTACAATTATAACTTTAATTCATCAATCATGTCATTGCGGTTCTGCAACCGTTGATCAAGATCTGCAAGAGGAGTTTGCTGAGTACCATAACGGATAATAGGAGGATCCCTTCCGTTTATGACTTTAAAAGGAGTGGTATTTGTTGAAGTGTGAAAGGATGAGTTATATTAAAACTCCTTCCAAGGAATCCACTCTTACCAAGAATGAGGGTGGTGGTTAGCGAAGCAACGCAAATAAGTCTAGACAGCGTTTCACCACTTCGGACTGCCCATTAGTTTGTGGGTGATAAGCTATTCTACGGCGAAGATGTGACGACCCGAGTTCTAAAGATTCAAGTGTCACTGATATCGTATCTTGAACAACATAAAAATTTGAAATTTTATTAAATAATACCATAAAATAATAAGAGTGAGCATAATTTAAAATTTGACATTGAATAGAATAAAATACTTGGAAGTTTTAGTAGTCTTAATATCTAAATCAACAATCAAGTTCTTAAATCAATAAAAGTAAGCTTGGAGGGTCTCTTTTCACTTGCCACTTCGCCAGCTCTCTGTGCCTTGATTGTCACGAACCATTAATTTCTTGAAAGGGCATGAGGGGGTGAAATAAAATCTCAATAATCATACAAGTACATGAATTAATATTGTACGGAATTTAAGGAACTTAATACATACATACATACATAGGTAGACACGAAAATCTATACTGAACATAGGGGTATGGAATTTTCTTGCGTAGCGTTGCTATACTCCGGTCTAAACTTAGAACATACATAAAGGACCTCATAATCAATGTTCCAAAAACCTAACGCACACATATAATTCCATAAAATATTTGTACACGTATCTTGTGGAAGTGATAAGAGAAATACTGGAACATATTTGGGACTTCAACTATTGACCCACGTACAAAGGAATATAGTATAGTTTTTTTGTTTTTGTGTGAATTTCACAGAGAAATGAATGTACTTGAAAAGGGAATATATGATATATATTTATAAGATCACTATATTTTGAGAGTTCTAGTTCAATTGAACTTTGATTTTTAAAAGTGATGAAATCTTATCATTATTTCAATCATATCTTGGTTAATGAGATTAGATAATGAATTTAAAATAACAAAAAAATTATCTTCATAATTTCTAAAATTAAATAAAGTAGAGTTAAAATCAAAATATTATCTTAATAATTTAAAATTTCAATTTTAATTGAAAGTGATAAAATTGAAACATGATCTCAATTATCTTTTAACATTAGATATGTTATAGATAAAATCAACATATTATCTCACTTGGAATTTGATTTTATCTCAATCATTTAGAAATTTAATTTAATTAAAAGAAATAAAATTAAAACATTATCTCCATTATTTAATTAAAATTAAATAAGATTTTAAAGAATGGGGCTGAAGCCCAAAATGAAAAATAAACAAAAGGTGTGAGCTATCATTTCACATAATGGGCTTTCACGTAATTGATCGGGCTAAAATATTAATCGTGTCTATTTTTTTTGTTATAATGGGACAAATCTAAATTAATATAATTAGGCCGTAGGGTACATGTATTACAAAAGATGTGTATCTTGGAGGCGGAAGAGTTCAGTCCAAAATCGATTGAGAAAAACTGTCTTTATCTGACATCTCTGATGCTCGGACTCATCGAAATAGTCAGAGTGCCCGTGTTGGACACGGCATAATACGGGTATGGGTATGAGATATTTTTTNAAAATATTCTGCATGGAAATCTAAATTTTTTTTATACTTTTTAATCACGCAATTCTTCTAAAAATCATTATTCAAAATATATTTTTTTTTCTTAAATAATGGAATAGGGGCTAAATGTGGTTTGAATAGTTTGAAATTTGTAACTTATTAAATGCAGTAATTTTAATTAAGAATAGAAATAGAAAGTGAATTTGACTTAGAGATTTGAAACTATTCAAGTCACAATTAGCTCCTGTTTGATGGTCATTATTTGAGAAAAAAATATATTGAATAATAATTTTTAAGAAAATGTGTGACTAAAAAATATAAAAAAATTTGAAATTTGAAAGACGTACCCGTGTCCGTAATTTGGACTCTTTTTAGTCATATCTCAGTATTCTACATTTTATAAAATAAAATATCTGACATTTAAATACGTACTCGTGCTTGAGTCTGAGCATCATAGTCTAGCACTATGGAACGAGAAAATCAGTGAAGATGCACTACTCCTTGAATGAACAATTCGGCCACTGTTTTAGCTGTAAACGGGTGCTTCAACGTCATAAAATGAGCATACTTGCTCGGTCTATCCACCACTACCAGTATGGTATCCAACCCTCGAGATTTTGGTAAGCCTTCAATAAAATCCATGGTTAGATCATCTCAAATTGAATCAGGTATAGAGGTAAGGGTTGTAGTAACCCCGCCGGTGAAATTGCCAAGTATTTGTTTTGCTGGCAAACAGAGCAAGCTTCCACAAATTTTTGGACCTCCTTTTTCATTCCAACACAAAATAACTCTCTGGCCACCCGTTTATACGAGTATCCTCCCAACGCGCTGCCTTGGAATTCTTGGAGTAAATGGGGGATCGTATTGGAGCCCTTAGGTAATACCAACCTTTGTTTGTATGGAAGACACCCATCTGTCACAGACCAATCTTCTACAGTCCCTCCCTAATGCCCGCCAACCTCTCATCAGTGCCTATCTGTGCTTGCAGCTCACCCAAATCCAGTACTTTTGAAACAGTAATTACAGATAACTCAGCTGCTAGTGGAAGTGTGGATAAGGTGTCTGCTGCTTTATTCTCAAGGCCTGGCCTAGATTGGATCTCAAAGTGGTAGCCATGTAGCTTAGTTACCCATTTTTTATGCTCAACACACACCAACCATTGCTCCAGCAGAAATTTCAAGCTTTTCTGATCTGTGCATACTATATAATGTCGCCCAAGTTGGTAGTGCCTCCATTTTCTGTACTGTCAAACTATCGCCACGAGTTCCCTTTCATAAATCGATTTTAGTCAAGCCCTGGATGACAAAGCCTGCCTAAAATACGGTATAGGTCTTTGTTGCTGAGATAGTACCGCCCTTAGTCCCACTCCTGAAGCATCCGTCTCCACAATAAAAGGTAGAGAGAAGTTTGGCAGTGCTAATACGTGGACCTTTGTCATGGCTTCCTTCAACTTATAAAATGCCAATTCTTTATCACGATCCTGATGGAAGCTGTCTTTCTTCAACTGTCTAGTAAGTGGTCAGCTACTTTCCCATATCCCTCTACAAATCTCCTGTAGTAACCTGTCAACCACGCCCTTTAGTTCCCCAAGGTTTTTAGGCGTAGGCCAAGATTATATTGCGTGAATTTTTTTTACGGTCGACTGCCACTCCTCCCGAACTTGTTAAATGCCCCAAATATTCCAAAGTAGCACAACCAAATTCTCATTTCTTTTGATTGGCGTATAACTGTTGTCCCTGCAGGATCCTCTACACCTCTACTAAATGTCCTCAACGTACAACTGTAAACCAATATGTTGTTAAAAAAAAATTGCATGAACTTTCTCAACAGCCCTTTGAAAACATGATTCATTAAGGATTAGAAGGTGGCCGGGGCATTAGTAAGCCCAAAAGGCATTATCAGAAACTCATAGTGTACCTCATGAGTCTGGAAGGCAGTTTTGTACTCATCCCTAGTTTTATGGCATATTTGATTATAACCAGATTTCAAATCCAGCTTGGAAGAATTGTGGCGCCATGCAACTCACTAGCAGCTCATCAGTGGTAGGTATTGGAAAGCAATCAGGTATAGTAGCTATGTTCAAGGCTCAATAATCAACGCAAAACCTCCATCCCTATCTTTTTTCTTCGCTAACAGCACCGGACTGGAAAAGAAGCTAGTAATCATTTGAATGATACCAGCTTTCAACATTTTAGCCACTAACTGCTCAATTTTTGTTTTCTGTGCATGTGGGTACTTGTATGGGTCTAAGCATCACAGGCGACATCTATGCTTAATCCTGTACTTCTCGTCACATTGAAAGCACAATCCCTGCTTTGCCTGAATCTCAGCCTGGGAAAATTTCTTAAACCCCAGCAGTGGCAGTTGGGGGGTTCACTCCTATTTTCTCAAGCGAGGTATTTCCTTGTGAAGGATTCCATAGGATGATTCACTGTTCTAATCAAGCAAGAGTAGGAGGAATTATGCTCCTATACTGTGGGCATTCCTTCTTCCTCACCTTATTAACCCAAACATTCCTATCCTCCACACTTTGAGTCATGTCTATAATCTGAGATAGCCCTTCCAGATTCCCCATTAATACTTCTGCTTGCAATTCTTCTTCGAGCCTATTAATAAAAACTCTTTCCAATGTCTCTTCACTCACGTTTCCAAGGTGCAGCCATAACATCAAATTTTTATCTGAATTCTGCTAGAGTCTCAGTTTGCCTGATTGCTAAAAAACGTTGATGCAGAGTTCCATATTGTGTATCTTTGAATCTTTCCAATAATCGCTGTTTCAGATCCTTCCAACTGTGTATCGGATGCTGTCCATCTTCCCATTGGAACCATGAAAGAGCACTTTTCTCCATTCACACTCCAGCAGCCACAACTCCCTCAGTATGATTCAATTTATTCATGCTAAAATACCTTTCGGCTCTAAAAATCGAGGAGTCCAGATCCACCCCGTTAAGCAAATGTAATTCTAGCTTGCGGTTTTGGAGTCGGTTTTTCGAGTCAGTTTGTTCTTCAAGGGATGTTGCGTAGATCTCATACTACTCCCTTCTCCTATCATAGTTTCCAGATCTAGTGGCCAATTGTTGATCATCTTTGCTATTGTTTGATGCCCTTCATTGAGCTCTCTCCGACTCATTGTCGGGCTCACTTCGAGCTTCTCATTCATTTTCCCCAACTCCATCCCCAACCTCGAGTTCAACTGTTTCATGTTTACTTTCAATTCAGCTACCCAATGTCGGAATCTGGGTCGCCGAAGTTGATGCGGACATCATCGAGATTTAATTCTTTATTGTTATTGGACTTTATTAGTTATGTTTTCTATTATTGGGTTTGTAGTAGTTGGTTGGTCCAAGCCCATCACTTGGCTAGATTTTTACTATTTATGATTTTTTCATTGTAGTTGGATTAATTATATATTGAGTAAAATTACGATTGACGGCTGTTACGTCTTTTTCTTCCTTTTCCCATTCTTTTTCTTCTTTTCTCTCTGCTGTTGCTCCCGCTTCTTTTCCTTCTTTCTCTATTGTTGAAATTAATCTCCCATTAATTCTACATCAAATTGGTATAAGAGCTAAACTTGGGAATTCTTCACTGCCACCGTAATTTGAGAAACAACCAATCCCACCACAAGCAAAACCAACAATCAGTTCCGCTACCATAGTCCACTTCCCAGCTAAGATAGTACCTGTAACACCTGTCAGTTGATCAAACAGAAGAGGTAAAACATTGATCTATACATACCTCTCTCCGTTCCTGATTGCCCTTGGCAAGATGTATGGATTTTGTGTCAGGACTTCCACGTACTCCGAAGAAACATGATTCTATTTTTGTGGTAGTGGATCGTTTCTCGAAAATGGCTTATTTTATACCTTGTAGCAAAACCTCATGTGTGTCCAAGGTTGCCACATTATACTTTAACGAAATTGTTAAATTGTATGGCCTCCCCAAAACCATTATGTCAGATAGGGATGATCGGTTCACTAGTCACTTTTGGAGAACGTTGTGGCACAAGGTTGATACTAAGTTGAAATTTTCTACTCCCTATCGCTCGCAGACTGACGGTCAAATGAAAGTGGTTTACCGAAGTCTTGGTAATTTATTAAGGTGTCTGGTCCAAGAAAATCTTAGAAATTGAGATTTAATTCTTCCTACGGCTCAAAGTGCATATAACAGTTCCATGAATCGATCGTTAGGTATGAGCTCATTTGAGGTTGTTCATGGTTTTAAGCCTAGAAAACCTTTAGGTCTCATTCCGATGTCCCCACATGCTAGAGTGTCTAAGTCGGCTGAAGCATTTGCACAACATCTTCATGATTTGCAAATTGAGATCAATAAACAACCCGAAGATAGTAACGCATCATATAAACTTCGAGCTTATTTGCATAAAAGATAAGTTGATTTTAATATTGAGGATTATGTTATGATCTGAATTCAACCAGAGCGGCGCCTACATGGATCCGCCTCCAAATTGCAAGCTCGTAGCGTTGGTCCTTTTAAAATCTTAAAGCAAGTTGGCCCAATTGTATATGTTCTCGATCTTCCGCCACATCTTGGCTACCACCATACTTTTAATGTTGAGGATTTAGTTGCTTATAAAGGTCATTTCAATCCTCTTTTACCTCCTTCTGTGGACCTTGACCTTGAATCTCTTGCCACTTCTAATCCAATGCCACCTTTCCCAACACACAAAGATAAAATTGATGTTATNAGTTTCACCTGATGCAGATTATATTCTTGGGGACAATTTGCAATTGGCGTTGACATTATTTGTTGAGTTTCGATATTTGGTTCTTACGAAAGATCGTCCCCCGTGGTAGAAGTATATCCACTCGACAGGGTCGAGTTTTCTCCCACCCCGAGAGAGTTGATGCTGACATCATCGATATTTAATTTTTTATTGTTATTGGACTTTATTAGTTATGTTTCTATTATTGAGTTTGTAGTAGTGGGTTGGCCCAAGCCCCATTACTTGGCTATGTTTTTAATATTTAATGGTTTTTTCATTGCAGTTGGATTTATTATTGATTGAGTAAAATTACGATTGGTGGTTACGGCTTTTTCTTCCTTCTCCCGTTCTTCTTTTTCTTTTCTCCTCTCTGTTGTTGCTCCTGTTTCTTCTCCTTCTTTTCTCTCTATTGTTGAAATTAATCTCCCATTGATTCTACATCAGAAGTTTCCAGCGCATCGATTCGAGTATCCATTCTTCGTACTCGCATTCCGTACCCAGAATTTCAAGTGCTCTGATACCAAATGATAGAATTTACTCCAGAAGCAATATAGAAAGGAGCATAAATCAATTAATTCAACACCAGAAAACAGAAACTGTAAATGAACAACAGATTGTAAAGGAAGAAAGAATTCTGTATTGCATAAACTGCGAGTACAACAATTTGAAGAAATGGAAATAACAGCGAGGGAAGCAGGTTTCGAGATCTGCCCTTCTCCAATTGATTAAGATCTTTTCTATTAATCTAAGTGCCTTTCGATACCCAGCTACCCCTTTTTATTCCCTCCCAACAACGCTGACAGCACCTTAACTAATTCTCTACTCATAGAATCTAACAACCAATATTCCATACAATATCATAACTTAACCCCCCTTCCCGTGATGCCTCGCACAAGTGAATTGTATGGATAGTTTATCACCATCATGCCTCGTGTAGTTCATCCTCTTCCATTCTTAACTTTTATGTTATGCTTTAATATTCCTTAAGCCTCCAACAAGTTTTGCATAGAGTGATCCTTTTCAGTAGAGTATCATGTATATTGTATGATGATCCATCAATTGTATACATACATTTTGTAGTATTTTTTATTGCTTTTGTTTGTCCTGTAATTAAATTGGTATGAGATCTATATGTTCCAGCCATGTTCTTGATCTGCATCTTTGGTCTTTAAACTAATGTACATTTTTTATGTAGAGCCTTCGTGTCATCATGAATGATGGACTTGCCACTGTTCCTGCTGATTGCCTCCATGTGTAGGTTATCGTTATTCAATTTTTTATTATTATATTTTTTAATTTCTGATAGTATTTGCTTGCTATGTTATTTCATTCATGTTAAAGTTTTTAGATAAATTTATGTGTGTATATGGATCATCAGGACAAATATATCAAGGGAGACACTTGTGGCTTTGAAAGATAATTTGCATCAATATTTTCTGTTGTTAAAGGATTAAAGTTGTCTCATTTTATAGCATAATGGATGCTAAAGATAGTGACAATTGATAAAAGCTGGACAAAGATGATTCTTATATGATGTTTATTTGTTGTCAATGTACTAGTTAAAGGATATGGTTCTCTTGTACTATAGAAGAAGGGTTTGATGGATTTTAGCTGCCAAATGCTTGTACGAGAAAAAGAAAGCATGGAAAAGGATCAGAACATATCTTCTTGTGTTTCGTAGTCACTATCATAATGGAATTGGATATCTAAGAGTATACATTAAATTTTGGATGTCACGAAGATCATTTCTAGTATACTATGTCTGTAATTTTGCATGGTGTAATTATGAGATCCTATAGCTCCTCTTGGACACAGTCTTGCCCAGTTTTAAAGTTTTTTTTTTTTTTTTTCCTGGTCTTCTACTTGTGTTTCTATTGATTTTATTTTCATTGTTCAACAGCCTTTAATTCTCTTATTAGAGGCTTTCCTGCATTTGACTCATGCTCATCTGGTTTGTTCCATAGATGTATTGATGTTGCTGGAGCATATGGTGCGCAGAAGACAGAGCTGAATATTAGCTTGACAGCCATAGGCCTTTTGTGGACATCTACAGATTTTATTGTGAAGGGGCTATTGCATGGAACTGAAGATACAGAAACAGGTTCAGCATCAACCTTATATAACTCGGGGTTTCTTAGTTGTTCCTTTACAAGTTATAGATAGGTTAATTTCCCTGTATTTTGTTTTTGGGGAACTATCACTTTATTTTGATTCCAGATCAAAGAAACAGCGGAAAGGGGGAAGAACACACACTTGACTCGGATAATGAAGTTATTGATCATACATCTTTGTTGAATATTCTTGATGGTGACAAACTGTTGCTTTCCATTTTTGCGTTGCTTCAAAAGTTGGTAGCTGATGAGAGACCAGAGGTACAACTTTTCTTGGTACATCGAAGGCTTGTTTGTCAAAGATTTTTTTCTAAAATCATTATCATTTTCAACCACACATTTTATAGGAACACATTTTATAGGACCCACAACTTTTCCCACTTTTAACCATACATTCTCCAAACAAGGGAAAAAAAAAAAAAAAAATCAATTTTCCTTGGAAAAATCTGTTCCAAACAAGCTTTGAGTTTTAGAAATTTTGCACACTTTTCTAGCAGTGTATAATAACTGAATTAACGATGCTATATAGATTGTGAGATTTGTGTATATCTGCTCAACATGTAATTGCATCTGTGGGCCAGAAACTAATTATTTTCACGTAGAGAGTCCAAGGTGGTTTACGAGTTTTGTCCAATAAATCTGACTTGACTCAGATTTGGGAAGATCAGATGCCTCAAACTTCAGATCATCTACTAGGTTACCGAAATCTGTCTGTTGCTTCTCAGTAAATAAATTTTTCTACCAGTAGTTGTACACAACTTCCTAGTTGTAATGACAATATTTAACATGATACCATTAAGAGGTTCTATGACATTTTTACCTACTAATAAATTTTTCGGTTCCATACTTCAGTAGATGCTTCATCTGTGTTCTACTGTAGTGTCATGGAGAGAAATGATTTATTACTTTTACTGTGATTGCTGCATTTATCTTCCTGGCCTTTTTTATCATTAGGTTAGGAACTCGGCAGTAAGGACACTCTTCCAAACTCTTGGAATTCATGGACAGAAGCTTTCGAAGAGCATGTGGGAGGATTGTCTTTGGAATTATGTCTTCCCTACATTGGATAGCGTGTCTCATATGGTATGTTGGAATGGTTCTAGATGGTATAATTCTTTTCCCTTTCTCTTGACTAAAACCAGATTCTTCTTGCAGGCTGCAACCTCATCAAAAGATGAATGGCAAGGGAAGGAACTTGGAACTCGCAAAGGAAAAGCAGTTCATATGCTCATACATCACAGGTATGTGAAAAATTGTTTTTCTATTCTAAGCATAAATTTGTCATCTTTCTGAAATTCCTTTTTGGAAATAACCTGTTGATAAAACCTAAGTGGCATATTCAATAAATTGTCAGTCGAAATACAGCTCAGAAGCAATGGAATGAGACACTTGTCCTGGTACTGGGTGGAATAGCCCGGATTTTACGGTCTTTTTTCCCTTTTCTTAGAAGATTAAACAATTTCCAGTCCGGTGAGTTTATAAGTTCCTACATTAACGGGTCATTGTAGCTTCAAACTATTGTCATATGTACCATTGAAATATTATTTTGCATTTGTAGGATGGGAGTCTCTGCTTATATTTGTCAAGAATAGCATTTCAAATGGTAGTAAAGAGGTTGTGTTGGCAGCAATAAATTGCTTACAGTCCACTGTGGTTTCTCAGTCTCCAAAGGTAACCATTCCCTATCTATTTATCTGTCTTTACTTGGTTGTTTTTTCCTCAATAATTGTAGAAATATATTCTCATCTCCTCTGATAACTCGTGTCTATAAATTAGGGAAATCTCCCATCAGTGTACCTAAAGTCAATACTTGATGTTTATGAGATCGTCCTTCAAAAATCTCCGAACAGCAGTGCTGATGCAACAAGCAAGGTGAAGCAAGAGATTTTACATGGTCTTGGTACAAAATCAAAACCTCCTCTTTTTATTACTTGCTCCCCGAACTATATATGAAGCATATCATGATTATATGTTCCTTTTATGGCCATGCAATACATTATATGTTATACATGATATTTCCCTTACAGAGTAGGAAATACATGTACTTCTACAATTCTAATTCTCCAACATCCTTAAAATTTTCCCAGGAGAATTATATGTGCAAGCACAAGGGATGTTTGATGATGGCATGTATAAACAATTGATATTGATCATAGAATCAGCAATTGCCGAGGCCAAGTTCACCATTAACAACTTTGAAGCTGAATATGTGAGTAATGTTCTTTCATGACGTACAACTATCTGCATAGACTATGACTTTGGTCTGTAAATCATAAAGAACTCGCATTTAGAAGTTGTGAACGAGGCTTTAGACTTGCAACTGAAGATTAAATCGTAGAAAAACTACTGAGAAGGCAGCATTTCAAAAACTAAAGTTCCACTGAATTTCAAATACTTTTAATAATATTATAAGGTTGGATTTCCTTCTCAGGGTCATGTTCCACCCGTACAACGCACTATACTGGAAATTATTCCACTGTTACGTCCAGCGGGACATCTTAGTTCAATGTGGTCTTTTCTCCTTGGGATTTTATTGCATTATCTTCCATCGGCTGATTCTTTGATAGATAACAATGAAGACGGCTCAAAGCAAGACAGCACAAGTAGTCTACCAGGCAATTCAGCTTGTGTTGTCCCTTCAACGTTAGAAAACAAAGGAGAAGAGTCAAACCAGAGCTCTGAATTAGTATCAGCTAAAATGGCAAACAATACAACTAATCTGTTTTCTGATAAGCTTCTACCTTTGCTAGTTGATCTCTTTCTGCAAGCTCCTGCTGTGGAAAAATATGACATTGTTCCTGATATCATCGAAGGCCTGGGAAGGTGAGATGATTGATTTGGAGATACTTGTTTATCTTCCCAGAAATTTCTTTGACATATGTTGGTTTAGTTGCATCATGCATCAACAAGAGATCAGTTTGTATAATTTGATAGAAGTATATCCTGATATTTTTGTAGGTGCATGACAACAAGAAGAGACAATCCTGACGGCACACTTTGGAGAGTAGCTGTTGAAGGCTTTAACCACGTTCTAGTTGGTGATGTCAGCATCCTGAACCCAACCTCAAAAACAGATCTACCAATTAGCAGACCTTCGAGAATACGTTTCTGGAAAGAACTGGCTGATGTTTATGAATTATTTCTAGTGGGGCATTGCGGTCGTGCCCTGCCTTCCAATGCACTCTCAGTGACTGCACTTCAGGCTGATGAGTTTCTTGAGATGAAAATCTTAGAAATTCTGGGAGATAAGATCCTTGCATCACAGATTGATGCACCTGTTGATGTAATTCCTGCGTATCTTTTTGTTTATAGATATTTATCAATGTTTCTTTTCTTGCATTCCTCTAATACCACTAGCTAAATTTTGTGCATCTTTTGTATGCATATAACCTAATGTAAGAAATGTACGAGGAAACAAAATAATCATCGAAGGTAACTAATTACTTGAGAAGTACACCTATTATTGTTGCAGTATCATATGAACTGCCCAATTTTTTGTTCATGGAATCCCAAAATTTTTCAGTTCTTTGGTTTAAATTTTCCTCCTTTTCGTGGTTAGGAATGGGATTGGGAGCATAACCTAATGTTCATGGTGGTTTTGGAGCACATAGTTTCTTCTAAGACCAATATATTCTTTTATATTCAGAAGAGTTTCCTTTTGATGTTCTTTTCTCATATAACTTCGTCGACGCCTTTAGTTCTCTGTTTCTGTAATGTTTATATGTTATGGCATCAATTTTAGTTGTAAAACAGCAAGTAATCTTTCTTGAAACTTTTCTATGTATTTATCCTTCCTGCTTTGGCAAGTACTTATTCAGTTGATATAGTTAAAATATTCAAAATTCTTAGATATGCTGTGCAGCATTTGTTTGTATGCTTTATTTGAATTTACAACACATTAATTTTCACAGATTCTACGAAGACTGATTTCTACCCTTGACCGATGTGCATCACGTACATCTTCTTTGCCTATTGAAACGGTTGAACTTATGCCTTCTCACTGCAGCAGCTTCTCTTTGACTTGCTTGCAGAAATTATTTTCCTTGAGCAGGTACTTGAAAACCTATAACAATGTCTTACTAATATGTAGTCTAATTAATGTTTATTATGGTCACTAACATGTTGAGAATTTTACTTGCAGCTATGGAACTAGTGATGAGAATTTGACTAGATCTGAAGTTAGTAAAATTTCAATTATGATACTGATGTCCAGATGTGAATTCATCTTGAAAAAGTTTATGGCAGATGAGAAGGACTTGGGTGTGTGGCTTCATTCCAAACAATTTCGGTTTTCCCTTTTTTTCCTTGTTCACAGTTCATCTTGAATCAATAGATTTTTTTTCTGCAGGAGAGCATCCATTACCTCCAACAAGGGTTGAAGAAGTCATTTTTGTACTCCAAGAGCTAGCCATTCTTGTAATCAATTTAGACACGGCATCAGTTCTTCCTTTGCATCCTTACTTGAAGGGAGGCCTCTTGGAAGAGAATCTTGGAAGACACTCACATCTGCTGTTTCTATTTCCAGCCTTCTGTGAACTTGTTGTATCAAGGTATGCCAGTAATATTTGTTTGAGCCAAACATCAGTCAATAGAACAATCAATGTAGAAGTATTAGCTAATTGTTATTTTAATTATATTCCAATGTGCATAACACTTTCCAACATTATAACTTGTTCTAACATTTATAACGAATGCTAAAAATAGATAGAAATGAGTGCATAAGTGGCTAGTACTTGTGTGTCCATTGATATTTATGGTTGAAAATGAAGTTTGATTATTTATAAACGATTTATAAATTTTGCCAAATGGAGGCTAAACTACTGGACATATAGTTTTCTGTTTGCCTGCTTCTATTATAGGAATAGCTTTGTGAGTCTTTTTTTTACTTGCTCTTCAACCAAAAGTTAAGCCTTTGTTCGATGATTTACTACATCTGGTGAAAGGTTCAAACAATTAATTTCTTTTGTGATTAAATTAGATTGCATATATTTCTGTCTCTTGACTTGTTTTATTGGGATTGAGCTTTCTATAGGTCTATGTAATACATACCTATCCAAGTTGTGATTTGCATAATTTATCTCAAATTATTTTTACCTACACATATTGAACTCATTTCTTGTTTTATATGTTCTAGTATCTAAGGCAAGCTATGAGAAAACATAAATACATAATCCTATTCATCTCGGTTGATTTTACGTTATGACCCCTGAAAACCTGTATAGTTTTACTCTATTGTTTTTCACATATGAATTATATAGGGCGTAAGTTTTCTACTTTTTGCTACGTACTCTATTGCACTAGTAACGTCAACTTAAATTGTTTTTTTAGTTAGTAGAACACTGTAATTTTCTACTTTTACCTCTAATATAAGTGTTCCATAGGGGATCATCCTTTCTGTCACTCGTTTCTAACCTGATCACTAGTAACGTCAACTTAATTAATTAATTAATTTATTATTTTTAAAGTAGAACACTGCTTTTCTACTTTTACCTCTTATAGTTCCATAGGGGATCATCCTTTCTGTCACTCGTCTCTAACCTGATCACTACTATTTCCCAAGGACAAGAAAAATAAACCCACAGAGTATGAGATAGTCTTGAGCAGCTCCAGCCAAGCCTAATGACATGACGGAACATCACCAAAAGATGAAAATACCACTGTAAAGCAACCTATGCTAGAAAAGCTAAAATGAAAAGTACAGCCACTATTTCACCTTCGAAACCAACACTCATTTGACCACAACCTGATGTCTTGCCGAACAAATCTACCGAAGTACGTTGTTAAACCTCATATCACAACCGCCAACTTTCAATCCCAAAATCATCATTGCCACCAATTCAATAGCGAATTCTAGCATCCATCTTCAACAGATTCCACCACCAATGTTTCCACCACTTTTTCCGTCAAGTTGAGCAAATATCAACATGGTAATAAACGGAACAAGAAATCCAAAACCCGCCCATTACAAATCTCAAAGCACTTTGAAATTATTCTATTTACTTTTTCATTTGATTTGTTGGCTTTATCTTTATCAAGGCTGAAAATCTTATATTGAAGGTGATCAATGGTTGTGTATTAAAAGTTGTACCAATAGTGATGGTGGTTGGCAATGATGGTTTTGTTGTTGATGGTGGCTTTGGAGGTTAGGTTGGTAATAGGTTGACAAGTAAAGTTCTCAGGGCTAGTTAAATGGGCAGGTTGAGGCAACTCGGGACTTGAAAGAGCACGTGTGACTTAAGGAATAGGAATGAAAGATAACATTGTCAAAGGCAAAAAACCAATTGTACTAGATGGAATCCCTATAAAGTATGGAAATATTTCGAAGACGTGGGTATATTGTGGTTGGAAATATTATTTTGATGAATTCTTAAATTGTAAAAAGATGTAGTGTGAATTGAGAAGAATTGCTATGGATGCTATCTATGAGAATAAATAATCTTGATTGTAACAATTATGGAAGTATATATCTTATGATTCATATTATAAGATTGAATGAGAAGATCAACACCTGATTTGAAGATTTGATGAAACCACTTTTACTTTATGCAAGGAAGAGTTATTATAGAATTCATATACTTAAGTCGGACATAAAAGGTTAAATGAATGCCAAATTTGAAGATTTCATAGGTCTAATTTGACTTTGTGCATGGAAGAGCTATTATAAAAGTCATATACCTACCTCGAACATTGATACTAAAGTATATTTAAACAAATTAGAGGTTGCATATGTTTTTCGAATTTACTATGTCGTTGGTAAATGGAACTTGTTTAAAATATTTCAATAATAGTATAAAGGATGTGTAAGATCTAGTAGGCATAGTATATGGCAATATCTATTGTAGTAATCTTATTCTCACATCAATGTTCAACTCTAAATTATTGAAGTTGTTGTTCATGGCTGAACTCGGTACATCCAAAACGAGTTACATTGGTGTGTGATACTAACAATATAATTTTTAGGTAGGGTCTAGCTAGCCCTAACTTCGTATCTCTAGTGGGATGTCCACTATAATAGATCCAATTGTTCAATATGGATGTGCTTGTTTTTCAAACAAAACTCCTACAATTGTGATTTATTTTTTCAATTGTGTTTTATCTTTTTTAGTTTCTTTTATAGTTGTCGTAGGTTTTATCGTTTCTTTGATTAGAACTATAGCTTAAATCTCCTAGTATTAGTAGAAGTAGTGGATAATCTTGCCTATAAATATAGAGGTATTGTATACTCTCTTTATCACATCAATTGTTATTTAATAACATACAAGCAAGTTATTCCAATATTGTTCTTAGTTTATTACATGATTCTTGTTACAAGAATTTCATAAATGCGTTCGCACCAAATTGGTATCAGAGCAAGTAAATTACCTCAATTTGATTGCTGGCGACAGTTTTGGTGGCAGGTGAGCCATCAACGAATCGACGGGATCGACAGAGCTCTTCGCAATATCACGTAGATGTGTGTGTTAACTGTTGAGGAATTACATGAGCCCATGAAATAACCAGGCAGACAAGAAGACTGGCTGAAAGAAGATAACCTAGACTTCGACGATGATAGAGAAGCTAATTTGGATACGAGGAACCTTAGGGTCGCAGTGGGCATCAACTTGCACCCTAGACTGAGCAACCCGTCACTGATTACCAATGGCAGTACTAAGCTGAGCCAGGGCTTGATGGACGAGCCACAAGGTGTGCAAACTCAATAGCGAATCACGACCTTTGTGAACCCGTATCATTGCGGGTTACTCGAGACGGAACAGAGGGCCTCGTGGCTCGCGTGAGGACGATGGCCTCCAATGAGGAATCCTAGCTGATAGCGATGGAGAGTACGAAGGAGGTGGCCAGTGTGAGTGGATGCGAGGAATTTTGGGCTATCAGTTGACAGGTTTTGTGATTTTAGGAAAGTAAATAATTTTATCGTCAATCAAGAGGCTTTCAATAGAGGCAACAACGAGAAGCTAAAGATCGGGGTCCAAATGTTCAAAGGAATTTAAGATGAAGATGGATTTGCCAAGCTTGACGATCAATTAAACATTGAAGATTTTTTAGATTGGGTCCATACCTTTGAATTTTTTTTTTAATATTTGAATTTCTTGGAAGAAAGCCAAGTTAAACTCATGGCGTATAAATTAGAAGGTGGAGCTTCTGCATGGTAGGAACTTTAATTTAATTGTTAGAGATAAGGAAAACAATGTGTGCTCACTTGGCCCAAGATGAAATGGTTATTGCAATGGCGATTTGACCCTCCGGATTATGAGCAATTTTTGTACCGGCAATATCATTACTGTCGACGTACCAATCGTATAGTAAACGAGTACGCGGAGGAATTCTATCGATTGAATGCCCAAATTAGTATCTTAGACGGAGGCTCAATTGCTCGATATATTCTATAGTTAGTCATTCAAGATCGACTAGCAATAAAAGTGGAAAAACATATTAATAGAATCACAACACGCAGGTAATTTTCAACGGCAAACCTATGAAACTCATTCCACTCCAAAAGTGGTGAGGCAGCAATGACATCAACAATAAGATACCAATTCAACTTTGAGCTCAACGCAAAATCGAAGTGGAACTATAGCTCTTGTTTAGCCTAACACCCAAGATAGAAACAGACACAACAATGAGCCAACCCTTGCGCGTCCTAATCTTGGGAAGTGCTTTCGATGCAATCAACCAAGCTATCTTTCAAATAGCTGTCCAAACAGGCTATCCATTAACCTTATAGAAGGAGATATAGGAGAGAGTGACGTGCATTGTCTAATGCCTTTTGCTTGCCCCGAAGAAGTTTGATAATTCTCAATGGCACAATCTTTCAAACTCGATGCACTATTCGTGATAAGGTGTGCAACATGATCATTGATAGCGGCAATAGTGAGAATGTTGTTTCTGGGGCATTGGTGAAAGCACTGAATCTAAAGATCGAGAGACAACTTTCTCCATACGACATTGCATGAATTAAGAAGGGCTTAGAAGTTCAAGTCCTAAAAATTTGCAAGGTTCCTTTGTTGATTCGGAAATATTACAAAGATGAGATCATATGCGATGTGGTCGATGTGGATGCTTGTCATATCCTATTACGACGACCGTGGGACTATGTCGGTGATGCCACTTATAAGGGACAGGATAATACTTTCATATTTTGGTGGTTCGACAAGAAGATCGTTTTGGTACTGCAGTCTCAACCTTTGGAAAACAATTCTGTTATCAAGGAAGATAAATCACGTTTTACCAACATGTCGGGCCTAGAATTCTTTGAACAAGTCAAGAAGCAGTACATAATCATAGTATTAGTAGTTAAAGGTCAATCAGAAACAATTATGAATATTCCCTCCAAGGTTCAAAAGTACTTGTTGATTTTGCTGAGATATCACCTGACAAATTACCAAACAAGTTGTCCCCTATGCGAAACTTTCAACATTATATTGATTTGACACCTGGAGCTAGTTTGCCTAACTTGCCACATTATTGCATGAGCCCAGTTGAACATGAAGAGTTGCAGTGACAAGTTAACGAGTTACTTGATAAAAAAAGGGTTAATCCGTAAGAGCATGAGTCCTTGTATAGTCCCCGTTTTACTCAACCTAAAGAAGGATGGTAGTTGGCAAGCGTGTATAGACAGTCATGCTATTAATAAATTACAATTAAGGATCACTTCCTCATCTCGCATCTTAATGATATGCTCGACAGGTTAGAAGGTGCAATGGTATTCACTAAACTTGAATTACGGAGTGGCTATCATCAGATCTGTATTCAAATTGACAATGAGTGGAAAGCAGCTTTTAAAACCAAAAATGGAGTGTATTGAGTGGTTAGTGATGCCATTTGGGCTATCAAACGCACCAAGCACATTCATGCGATTAATGGACCAAGTTTTTCGTCTATTTGTGGGAAAATTTGTGGTGGTTTATTTTGATGATATTCTTATCTATAGCAAGAATGAGGAGGAGAACTTATCGCATCTCACAGAAGTTCTCTCTGCCCTGTGAGATAATAAACTATATATTAATCTCAAAAAGTGCAGCTTTATGTCCGATCGACTTTTATATTTAGGATTATGGTGGGGGAAAGATGGTATCCAAGTTGATTGTAGGCGAAAGTGAAAGCAATATACGAGTGACCAGCTCCTAAAACCGTGTGAAGTACAAAGCTTACATGAATTGGATATTTTTTACAGACGTTCCATTCGAGGATTTAGTCTATCATGCTACCGATTACGTCTCTGGACCTGCCAATTCCAATGGGGCAAAGCTCAAGAAAATAGTTTTGAAGTAATAAAAATCAAGTTGTGCACTATTCCAGTATTGGTGCTCCTTAGTTTTGAGAAAGTATTTGAAGTTGATTGTGATGCTTCAGTTATGAGAATTGGAGTGGTATTATCTGAAGGTCGCCCAGTTAGAGTTTTTGCAGTGAAAAGGTTAGTGAACCTCAACAGAAGTGAACTATTTATGAGCTAGAATTTTATGCTATTATTCGAGCCTTAAAACATTGGGAACATTACTTGGTTTAACGAGAATGTGCTATTTGCTGATCAACAAGCTCTGAAATTTATTAATTTTTAGAAAATAATGAACAGAATGCACGGTCGATGGATCATCTTTTTGCAAAAATTCACTTCTGTTATCAAACATAAATCTGGCCAACAGAATAAAGTAGCAGATGTGTTGAGTCATCGTGTCTCTGTTTTAGCTACAATTAGTACTGAGGTGGTGGGGTTGAGTATTTAAAGGACCTTTATGCAACTTATGAGGATTTTGGCAATATATTGACTCGATGCAGCAATAGAGAATTTATGTCCAATTACCTTCTTCAAGAAAGCTTCTTATTTAAAGGAAAGGAATTATGTATCCCTCGTTGTCTTTGTGTGAACATTTTATTCGAGAATTGCATGCAGGAGGATTGTGAGGACTTGTCGGTCCAGATAAAACAGTGGGATGCTGACCTTTCACAAATTGGTTTTGCTTTTAAAAGTATGCCTAATCGCTCCACTAAGAAGGCTCTTTTTGAAGTCGTTTACACTAAATTTCCACGGCATATAGCAGATTTGATTCCACTAATGTCAATCCTAGTGTAGAAGAGTTTGCACAACGTATTTAGCGAACTCAATACGAGGTAAAACAAAATTTAGAAGATACTAATGTTCGTTACAAAACTGTGGCAGACCAACATCGACGTCTTAAACCGTTCAACGAAGGTGATTTGGTGATGATCCTTCTCCATTAAGATCGCTTTCCTGTTGGCACATAAAATAAACTTATAGATAAGAAGATTGGCCCTTTTTGCGTTCTTCAGAAAATTGGCGATAATGCTTTCAAAGTTGACCTTCCAACTAATATGAACATTTTTAATACTTTCAATGTTGCCGATATATTCGAGTACTTTCCTTCGGATGAGCTTCCTTGCAGCCACAAACTTGAGGACGGGTTTTATTCAAGTGAAGGGGGTTGATGTAGTACAAAATCATGATTAATAGTTTCCTATTACAATTGTGATTTATCTTTTCAATTGTGTTTTATCTTTTCTAGTTTCTTTTATAGTTGTAATAGGTTTTATCTTTTCTTTGATTAGAACTATAGTTTAAATCTCCTATTATTAGAAAAAGTAGGGAATAATCTTGCTCATATATATAGAAATATTGTACTCACATCAATTATTATCAATAACATACAGGCAAGTTAATCCAATATCGTTCTTAGTTCATTTTATAATTCTTATTACAAGAATTTCACAAACTCTTCCATACCTTTATATTCGAAAGCTTACATAGGTTGTTGTGGGGTTGTAGAAGGAGGTGCCGGAATAGGCATTTTAAGAGTTTCATGTGAGCATTTTGGAATTTAAGGTAAAATGTTATATAAAGCTAGTCGGACCGTGTGGAACGTCCTTCAATTTATGAGGGGAAAAACAGTGATAGTGGAATCAAAATAGAGTATCATGTTGTCCTAAAGAGTGAATATTTAAAATATTTAGGTTCCATTATTGACAAGGAAATAAAGCATGAAAATAATGTAATGCTTGATATTAAAGCATTTTCGATAAAATGCAGAATTGTTGCACATATTCTATTGCATCAAAAAGATTGAACAAACTTTAGAATTCAAATTTATCACGAACTGTGTCCATGTCCTTCTCATTGTGTCAGTCATAAAAGTGGTCGAGCCATAAACAAGCCGAATATTGAGTTGTTAATCAGCTCATATCAGGGGTGATAGCTGAAGATGTAAGAGGAAGGTGGAAAAAAGGGTCATGGTATTGCAAAAGGATTGTTGTAGGTGTGTTAATATTATGGATATTGATTAGAAAATTGCAGTAAAATATGTATTTTGTTCTGTGACCTTAAAGGAAAACATGGTGTGGAAACAATAAATAAAGTCCCGAGTACTTTCTTCATTTTTCATTGTGGCTCAAAATGTATATTGGTTACTTGTTCTGTTTACAGATTGTTTAATAAGATCTTAACAACCTTTTTATGGCAGGGAAGCTAAAGTTAGAGAACTGGTGCTAGTATTACTTAGACTAATAACAACAGAATTGGGTTTGCAGACACGTGATTTGGCCACTTGATGCATAGCCTTGTAAACATTGGTTTGTCAAAAGCAGGTATTAGCGGAGGAAACTTGAATTTTTAGTATGTGAAGAATTTTGTTTCCTTTTTCCTGTATTTAGTTTCTACTTGAACGAGTCTTGGGGAAGCAAGTGTGGAGATGGTTTCATTTTGCTGTCTTAAAGCAAATATACCAAACAGAAATAATTCATCCTGTAAAAGTGTTGAAAATTTTCTTTCGATTTATTTGTATAATTGAAATATGAAAATGGTAGCATTATTGCGTAGTTTTCCAATGTATGCAACCGAAAGAATTCAGTATTCAGTATTAAGAATGACATGACATGATGTGCTATTGAGCATTTGTGGCTGTTCTAGTGTATATGGTTCATCTTTTAGGTTGCATAGATGAGAAGAGTAGTTCAACCATCCTGTATTCCCACCTTCATCTTACATGTCTTGTTTTGTCAAGGACGAGTAAATAGAGATCAATGTTCTAAAATGTTCGTCTAGACGACATCTAGATTCGAAGCTTGAGCAAAACACCTTGCTTCAAGCCTAGGCAATTTTATTTTTCTTCTTTCCCTTAAACGACTGAAATTTTTATAGTGTCTCTTTCGTTTTCTCGGGCAAGCTTTATTAATTTTTTTTTTATTTTAAAAGTATTTTATATGACTTAAGTTTATTAATTTTTATATTTTTTTTTGAAAAAAAAAATCATTTGACTTTAATTTCAAGTTATTAAGACTTTTTGTACAAATGTTAAAATGACTTTATTCGGAAAGAGTTAAATAAAATTAAGCTACGATGTTATCTACATATGTAATTACGATCTTGACATTCGTTATTTTGTTGTAAACTTTGAAAATATGTATGAAGTTCTAATTGAAAATTGAAACTATGAAAAATAGTCTAGTGTTTGCATTTCGAAATTTGAAAATTGCATAATTGACTAATTATAGGAATTATTAAGTGAATATATTATTTAATAATTTTAGATGTTTAATGTGTATTATTTTAATTATTAAATGATTTTTAAAGTTTAAAATAATATTAAAAATAAGGAGACGCCTTTTTACGCCCATGCGTCGTTTAAGTTCGTGAAGTTTGAAGCTTAGTCTTCATGCCAAGTCATGCTTTACACTTTAGAGCACTGATAGAGATGGGTGAGATGATTGTTGTACGTAATTAGTTTGATTAATTCGAGGATATGAGATTACATGAGAATATGTTTCATATAACTGCTAATGTAAATTAGACGTATTTGGAAGAGCTTCAAGAAACACCTGCATTGTAAAGACACCAACATTAGGTAAATAGACCAAATTTCACCATGGAACTCGAACCCAAAAGGCTCATATGTACAATGTTATTTAGTACATGATTGAATTGTTGTTCAAAAATCAATAAAATATGTTTTGGAGGCCAAAACTTTGGCCTATGCGGTAGGCATGCGATTGCATGCTGGCTTGCAGGGATTAAACGCCTTGCTATTGAACAACATATGCGGCCGCATAAAACTAAAACATAGTTGTTTGAATTTTAGGTGGCCTTTGGTGAAAAGTTTGCAACTTTTCATGAATTTTTTGCACTATTTCGTGGGTATTGATAGAAATTTATAAATACGTGATAGATTATCATATCAAGATATATATATCAAAAGAGAAAAATTCAACAACTTCAAATATAATCTTCATTCCAAATAAAGAATTTATATTCTTCCCTTTATATTCAAATTTCTTCAATAGCGTTCTTGAAGTTTTGATAGAAAACACTAAAGTCCTTAAGTGATTTTTTATTGCAAAGCTTGATTAATCATTCAAATCATTTGCCAAAATCCCTATAAGCGCCAAAATTCAATTTGATAGGGGGTAAATATTATTTGAGGACAACGATTACGTGTTTTGAACATTTGATTTTTCCATCTAAAGTTCTTGATCATTTGTTCTTTGTTTCTTCTCCATTCTTCTTTGTGCAAACATTATTTGTAACAATCTCAAACGATATTACTATAATGGAGAATGAAACTACTATGCGACGATCAAGATAATGAATCAAGACCTTGTTTGTTTGGATTGCTTTGATGGTTCCAACTTCGCAAGATGGCAAGATAAATTGAAGTTTCTTCTAACGGCGTCGAAAATATTCTACATCCTTGATCCAAATTTGGCACCGTTATTGGAACCAACAAATGGAGAAATCAATATCGTGAGAGCCGAAAGACAAAACTATCAAGAAGATGAACTTATATGCCGTGGCCATAGTCTCAATGCTCTATCCGATCGGCTGTATGATCTATACACCAACACCTATTCCGCAAAGGAAATTTGGATTGCTTTGGAAAATAAGTACAAAGTTGAAGAAGAATGTACCAAAAAGTTCTTAATTTCAAGATATTTTGATTTCAAATTTCTTGATAACATTCCCCTTCTTCCCCAAATTCATGGGTTGCTAGTTCTTGTCAATAAGTTGAAGGCGGTCAAAATAGAGATTTCGAAAACTTTCCAAGTGGGAGCAATTATTGCAAAACTTGCAAGAACTTAGAAAGGATATCGGAAGAAAATTATGCACAGTTCTGAGCATTATTCTTTGGAACAATTACAGAAACACATTCGCATTGAGGAAGAGTCAAGGGCGAGAGATAAAGAGTGAAAACTCTTATGAAAGCGAAGTAAGACCTTTGCTGTAGAGAAGACCGAACATTTAAATAAGTCCAACAAGAGAAAGCCTTCAATGAACTTTAACAAGTTTAAGAAGTCCAAAGGTGGTTGTTTTGTATGTGGGAAATCTGGACATTATGCAAATGAATGTCGACATTGAAAATGAAACAACTCCGAAGGATAGGTGAACTCCATCAAAGAAGACAATATTGTGGCTACTATAAGCGAAATTAATGCAATTAAAGGAAAAGTTCTTGGCTTGTGGTATGATACATGTGCAATTGTATATGTATCATATGACAAGTCTTTATTCAAAACATATCATGAAGTGGATGGAGATCAAGAGATTCAAATGGCTAACGAAGTTCGCTCCAAGGTGGTTGGAAAAGGAAATATAGAGATCATCTTTACTTCTGGTAAGACCATTACCTTGACTAATGTGTTACATGTTCCCAATATGAATAAGAACTTGGTTAGCAGAAATCTTTTTGGAAAATTGGGTATAAAATATGTTTATGAATCATGTAAACTTGTACTATCCCTAAATGGAAAATTTGTTGGAAATTGCTATTCTTGTGAAGGAATGATCAAACTTTGTACCTGTAACGACCCGACCTTGCGCCAGAGCCGTTATCATATCATACGTACTTTTCTAGTTATTTTAATTCATTTTGTGAACAACAAGGCATAATTCATTAATGTTCTGCATCTAGGATACCCGAAAAAAATGGTTTGACTGAAAGAAAAAATAGAACTTTAGTTGAAATGATGAATGTCATGTTAATTTATGCTAAGTTGCCATTTAATTT
>CAIGRB010161021.1:0-10408 GCA_903798255.1 Fraxinus quadrangulata
GGCACATAAGTAATGGTATTACAGACAGCGCAACACACATTTGTTGCTCCACTCGGGTACATAAGAAGGTCCTACACCCATTGCAGCTCTGCATTCCTGGAACCACTTTAAATTATTACATAAAAAGAAAAACACATCAGTAAAATTAACAAGAACTTAAAATTCGAACGAAATTGAAGTTTCCAGAGAAATTGGAATTGTACTTACCGGTAAAATGTGAAGGAACGGCGAAGAATAATTGATTTGTTGTGGGGTTTTGAAATTGGATTCGGAATTGGGATGGAAATTGAAATTCTATGGGTAGAAGGTAAATGACGTTAAGAAATGGGGAAAATGCATGTGAAAATGGAAGATGGGATAAGTTGCGTGAAGAGGAGGAGGTGATGCGTGAGGAAAAAAATTGAATTACGACAATGAGAAATCACAACACGTGGCGCCAAGTTTTTTGCCTCTTTTACATTGTAGTGATTTAAATGGACTTGGGGGTAGCGCTGGCCCAGTGTCATCCCTAACACCAGTGTTATTATGCTATTCAATAGGGAGAAATCAACAATTACTAAGGGTCAATTTGATTGTAAGAGCGAAATTTGGATGGAAAGAAAATGAATTCCAGGGAATTGAACTGCCTAGAATTGTTTTCTTGAGAATTGTCAATTAATTGTGATTGATTTGTATAATTTTTCACCCGAAAAATGTTGAATTTTTGGATCTTGTGGTGTTCGTTTGACTTTATTTTCTATGGAACTTGTCCATTAAAGGGAAATTTTTTTTATAATTGTCCATAAAATTTATTTTTATTGCAAAAAAAAAAAAAAAAAAACTAGGAAAACCATTTTCCCACCTAAGTTAGGTGGAGGGAAAATGAATTCAAGAAAATTCAAGAATTTGTGACCGGAGGAAGTGAGAATTTTAATTGTCAAGAAAAAAATTTCAATCAAACAAGGAAAAAGTGGGAAAATGAAATTGTCTAGCTATCATCTAGACTCGTACTATGACCTAACTATCATAATGGCATAATCAGCCTAATTTCTCAACCGACGAAATTCATTCATGCAGAACAATGACATAGTATGTGACTTTCTACTTTAAATGTGAACTGAGATTTCAGAATGTGACATGTCTTACTTTTGAATTAAACGATCACACACTATATAATTGATTTTTATTTATTTATTTTTTTGTATAACATCTTTGACTAAGTGTGAATTAAGATTTTGTAATTTAGAATTTTTAGCAAAAATATCTCTGACAAAACTTACAACGCGTTTATAAAAATCTTTTAAACTCATTTATATTATACTTTTTTGTTTTGTATTATATGTGATGCAAAGCTCTTCATTTTGGTATGTTACTTAGACAAGTATAATTTCGATCAATTTAGGAATGTTGGAATTTCAATTTGCTACATGTGTCGTTTTTTAATTTAAACGAACTAAACTTACCATTTGCTTATAAGAACTTCTTTAACTAATATTTAACAGTTACGTTTATTTTTCGTTTAGGATTTTTTTTGTAAATTTTTAATTTATTTATAAGAAAACGCGTTTTTCCTGTTTTGAAAAATCGAAAACATATATGTGTGGGCATAAAATGAGGTGGGCTTATCTTGAAATATCTCATGCTATTTTGGACTCTTTCTAAGCACTTGGCGGGCCATCTAAGCCGTATTATGATGTAACGGAACACCGACAAAGATGACTTGTTACCTGCAATTCTGCAAATACTTCCAATGATAGTCAATGCTTTCCCATTCCCATTTCATTTAGCCTCTATTTAGTTTGAATAAATTTTTTGATAAAAATTAATAAAATGTATGATTAAAAAATTATAAAAATTTTATATTACGATTCCATTTATAATTGCATTGAAATCGGAATGATACTCTTCATATCTCTCTACATAAGTGTGCACTTTCAGTAAACCTTAAATTACTTGACCAATACATCTATAAAATACAATAACTGAAAATGATTCTGTATCCATTTGATGAAGTTTACGAAAAGTCAAAACGATTTTTGAATATTTTTGAATAATTTTCTATAAGTATTTTATTTGGTTAGAAGAACTTTTGATTGAAATAAGATATTTTAAGATAATTTCCTAGCGAAAGCATACATTGTGATAAGGTTATTTATGCAAAAAATATTTATATGAAAACATGCTTTGTGAGAAGTTTCTTTATGCTAGCCGGTGAATACTCAAACGGATGACTTGTTGCAATTATTGACTACTCATAATTGACTTGTTATTTTCATCATTGTAAGTGAAGAGAATACAACGTGTTATCGACTCATTTCTCTATCGTTTCACTCTATTATGACAAACTCAAAAGAGATTCATCCTAATATCCTTCATATATGAAAAAAGAAACAATAAGGCGACCAAATATTAGGTTGAAGTATGATCGATTTTTTTTTTTTTTTTTAAAAGAAAACATATCAAGTTTCTTACATCCGATAATTGTCTAGTAACCACCCGCAAATGGGTAAATTTAAATAAAGAAAAATGTGGGAAGCATTTGTTTTCTCCTTCACGAGATTACGTGCCTATTGGGAATAATTTAAAAGGTTGAAATCAAAATCAATAAGGTTCTGTTTGATGTGGTGACAATTTCATTTCCATTTTCCCACTTTTTGATTGTTTGACTAGATTTTTTTCTTGGCAATTGGAATTCCCACTTCCTCCCACACAGTCACACATTCTTGGTTTTCCTTGAATTCATTTTCCCACCACTTAGGTTAGAAAATGGGTTTTCAAGTAATTTATTATTTTATTATTATTATTATTATTATTGCAATGGAAACAAAATTTATGTGAAATTATAATAAATTATATCTCTTTAATGAACAATTTTCATAAAAAAATAAAGTCAAACGAATACCAAAAGATCCAAATTTTCAATATTTTTCAGGTGAAAAATTATAACAATCAAACACAACTAATTGACAATTCCCTGGAGAACAAGTTCAAGGTAATTCAATTCCCTGAAATTCATCTTCTTTCCACCCAAATTTTACTCTTGGAATCAAACGGACCCTAATTAATTTTAACTACAATGAAAATCAATTTTTATATAATATTTTTCTTTTAAATTCCATTAAATACTTTGTCAGGACACGAATATTACAAAGAATTGGACCAGATACAATTTTGGTAAAACATCAATTAGGTTCTTGAAAAAGATACCTTAAGCACAAGGGAATCACATCACACGAGGACTGCGTGACTTCGAGGAATCATATCACAGATTCTGTATGCTTTGAATCTTCTTTAATAATATATTATTTTTTCCTATTATAATTTGGGATTTGTAATAATGAATTTTAATTTTATTATAATTTCATATAAAAGGAGACTTGAATGCAAAGGGTCAAATAAAATACACAATCTTCACATTCACATGCTATTGGCCTTATCTTGACTCCATTTATTTTCCAAGCCAAAGTCTTTGAATTTCGTAAATAATTGACAAACTTGGTATCATGGTATGTTATTTAAGATATATATTCCCACTTTGGGAGATGAGGAATCCACACTTAGCCAAAATTGATAATAAATTACACAACCAATTCATTTGGAATTAAGCTTGAATCTTATGGTTGTCGATGGTTGCCGTATTATTCCTCGGTCTATTTTTGTCTCGTTTAACGAGTATAGATTAACGAAACAAATTCCAATTATCTCTTATACAAAGATGACAAATAATTTTGTCAAAGTTATCTTGATTGTTAATGTGTGTGCGCGCGTGAGAGAGAGACAAAAAGAAAAAAATGTATCTATCTTCCTATTTCATCTCATGACTCGATTTGTCAAATCACATCATATAACGACAAAGAAGAAAAATGGTAATCTATCAAAGCACAATCATCACTTATTTTCCAATATTTGATGAAACATAATAAATGTCTACCATGACTTAATTTTCACGCTTAGGCACTTGATCAACTTTTAAATTATTTCTATTATTTGTGGTTTTGCAATCATGGAACAAATGGCTCCAATTTTATAGGATTCATGATAATTAGGGACAATAATTAAAACTCATATATAGGTGTAAGGTTTCTCTAACACTTACCTACTTTGATTAATGACTAGTTTTATAGAAATTTTTTTTTTTTCAGTAAGCTACTATATATCGGCTTTCTCTAAAAGTTATTTTAATGAAATAAAATATTTTTCGAAAATTATCCAAAATACGTTTAAAAGCAACTTTTGACTTCAAGAAATGGACCTAGTGTATAGTTAGACAAAGAAAAGAATAGTACAAAAATATATGATGCATAAATTACGTTTTTAGTCGTAAATAGAACGTTAGTGTGAGCAAATAATTATAACGTTGACAAATTTTATCCTAAAAATTAATAAAATTTAATGACTACCCATTTCCTGATAAATTTTTAGCTAGAAGAGGCAAGCCCATGTGAGGAGACGTGTGGATTCCAAATCATTGACCTTAAGTTTACACAATGACAAAAAAAAAAAAAAAAAGAATTTCCAAACCATTGACTTTGTCAACGTCCTAAATATTATAAGCACAAAACAAAAGGAGGTAAAAATATAATTCCCTGCTTTTTACATCTCAATTTTATTTTTATTAATATGATCAATTTCATATTTAAATCTTGGAGAGGGAAAATATTTATTTAATTAAATTCCGATTTGCAATGAAAAGTACAATTAACAAAATTTTAATTTTTTAATTCTTTAATATGATTTAACCGACCCCACCCCACCCCACCCCACCCCACCTAGGTAGATGAAAAAAAGTTTTCATTCACTCTCTCTCCACTCTAAGCCACTGTGTGACTTTTTGTCCACCAAAATCAAGTTGCAATTCCCACTAAACCAAATATAAAGAAACCCATAAGACCAAAATAACAAACCAAATCCTCTCTTGTTTGTAGCTCCTTATCATGGGAACTTTACAAGTTGAGACTCCTCATCCCACCACCACTGCCGCCATAGCCAACAACCACGACTCGAAAGAGCATGGATTCAGCAGCGGTGACGACGATGACGAGTCACCTATTGAAGAAGTTCGGCTAACCGTATCCAACTCCGACGACCCTACCCTACCCGTATGGACATTCCGGATGTGGTTCTTGGGCCTATTGTCATGTGGGCTACTATCATTTCTCAATCAATTCTTCTCCTACCGGACTGAGCCACTTGTCATCACACAGATAACTGTTCAAGTTTCCAGTCTCCCCATTGGCCACTTCTTGGCTGCAACACTGCCTACCACCAAGTTCCGGATTCCGGGGTTCGGAGCCAGATTGTTTTCTCTGAACCCGGGTCCATTTAACTTGAAAGAGCATGTACTTATATCTATATTTGCTAATGCTGGAAGTGCTTTTGGTAATGGCTCGGCTTATGCCGTCGGAATTGTTACCATTGTCAAGGCTTTTTATCGTCGGAAAATATCGTTCTTGGCCGGTTGGTTGCTTATCATCACCACTCAGGTCTCTCTCTCTCTCTCTCTCTCTGCACACACACACACCTAAAACATTTTAATTCAGTCTTTTGTTGGAAGAAGCCTGTTTTTCTTTTCAAACTCTACCTGGAGTTGAACCATAGAGTGGACCGAATTTCTTACATTCTCAGTTCTCGATTTTTCCGGTTAAATTGGTTGGACATGTCTGATTTTCAAAACAGTAGTAAAAACTTTACCAGGAAGCATTGGTGAGGCTGTTTTGTCACTTTCATCAAACTCAAGCTAGTTGCTTTTTGTGTTCTTTCTGTTGGAATTATCATTTTATTTATTCTTTCGATTGAGATAGTCGAATTTCCTACAACACTTTGTCAGTGTCAAATTATACAATTTCTACTAGCAGAATTGACCCTAATTTGCTGTGAAAATCAAGAAATCATTTTTTTTTAATATATAAATTTATTGAAAATAAAGCAAATTGCATGTGGGTTGAACTTGGCAGGTGTTGGGATATGGTTGGGCAGGGCTGTTGAGAAAGTATGTAGTTGAGCCTGCTCACATGTGGTGGCCCAGTACTCTTGTCCAGGTCTCACTTTTTCGGTAAGTAACTTTTCTAATTTGCACCATTATACCGTATTATGCGAGTGTTGAATCTGTATTTCATAATGATGAAATTTTACTATTAAGAAAGGGGTTGGCAGCAGGGAAAAACATAGGATTCTTTAAATGTTCACATGCAAGGTTTAGCCAACTTGCAACTTTAAAACTAGCTTTCCCACTTGCACTTTCATGCATTCATTAATTGTTGAGATTCCTCAAATCTGCAAATTTTGTATTTCTGCTACGTTTAGGGACTAGTGGACTGCACATATAGTTGACTTGTAATGAATGTGTTCGCTAAAAAGTGCTAACCGTAATAAGTGCACATTTTAATTTAATTCCAATAATAAAAAGAAATACACACACAATAAATATTTTACTTTAGGAAAATAACTAAAAATCTACAAAAACAAGAAAATATAAAAACTTGGAAAATTTCGAAGGAAAACATGGTTGAGATTCTTGGTTTCGTTTAACCGTCGTCTAATTAATTTCTCCACAAGCAAATTTATAAATTACTCATTTATTATGTTAAACCCGATTTTTCAATTTTAGTTAATTATCTATCTCGAACGAAATTAACTCTAATTGATTGATTAACCTATTATATCTCTATATCGATTAAAATCAAATAACCGTATTCAGTTTTTGTGAAAATAGCTTAATGGGTCACGTAGTGTTAGATGTATATCTCTATCCCTACACAAACCTAGAATATTTACTATTTGGTTTAAAATGTACAATCTTCTCTCGAACGATGTACAAATCACTAAATTCAATCATTTAATGGTCAAATAAATGAAAGACATTCCTCACACTAATAAATATACATGAAAATAAGTATTTTAACGTTAAAAAATAAATATTAAAATGAATTATAGCTAGGTTAACTTCAACCATGAATTTCAATAAAAGTACTTAGCCCGTATTATATATATAAATAATAAAAAAGAGAATATTTATATTACAAATATAGCAAAATAATTGAGAAAATACAAAGTTATAGATAAAACCCCTTCTTTTCTCCTCCTTTTTTGCCTTGTTCTATTTTCTTGTGTAATTTTTACCTACAAAAGCAATAATTACATAATTGTGAGCAGAAATTCGTTCATTTAATCAATATTTAAGCTTATTTAAGTATTAAATAAGCGTGCAAAAATACACTTATCAGAATGCATCTAGTTGGCTTATAGTTATTAGGACACTTAAGAGTAAACTTATATGAAATGGATTGGAATTTGGATTTAAGCTTTATTATCTTTCTGTAAATTGGCTTGACTCGACTGTATAGACAGGCAACATATCGAGGATAATGGACATGTACTTACAGTAGGCATTAACTAACATTTTTAAGCTTGTTATCTAAACATGCTCTGTATTGAGAATTCAAATGTTACCACTGCAGAGCGTTGCACGAAAAAGACGGGCAGCGAATGTCAAGAGCGAAGTTTTTCCTTATTGCACTAATTTGCAGCTTTTCATGGTATGTGGTACCGGGATTCCTTTTCCCAACTGTCACAAGCATCTCATGGATCTGCTGGGCTTTCTCCAAGTCCGTGACGGCCCAACAGCTTGGATCGGGCATGCGAGGCCTTGGAGTCGGAGCCTTAACATTAGATTGGACTGTTGTAGCATCTTTTTTGTTCAGTCCACTCATATGTCCCTTCTTTGCCATTGTCAATGTCATGGCAGGGTATTTTCTGATCATTTACATTGTACTTCCTATATCTTATTGGGGAGTCGACTTATATGGCGCTCGGAGATTTCCCATTTTCTCCTCGCACTTGTTCACAGCTGAGGGTCAGACGTATAATATATCAGCAATTGTTAATGATCGGTTCGAGTTAGATTTGAATAGCTATGGACGAGAAGGACGGATACATCTAAGCATGTTCTTTGCCTTGACATATGGTTTTGGTTTCGCTACTATTGCCGCCACTTTAACGCACGTTACCTGCTTCTACGGAAGGTAACAACAGAGTCTAAAACATGCTTTACAGCATAATGAACAAGATTTTAGTTTCTACAATCATATATGAACTTTTCTAAGAACTTGATATGTTGTTAACGTGTAATTTGCAGAGAAATCTATGAAAGATACCGTGCTTCGTACAAGCAAAAAGAAGATATCCATACAAGACTTATGCGAAGATACAAGGACATACCTTCGATGTGGTTTTATATATTGCTTGGAGTGACACTAGCAGTCTCGTTAGTACTCTGCATCGCCTTGAACAAGCAAGTTCAGATGCCATGGTGGGGACTCATCTTTGCTAGTGCCATCGCTTTTACCTTCACACTTCCAATCAGCATTATTACTGCCACAACAAATCAGGTAATTAATCGAAAACTTTTGGCATCTTCTATTCAATTTGTTTCTGTCCTGCTAAGCTCTATTTTTTTTATTTCCAGACACCAGGCTTGAACATAATCACAGAGTATGTTATGGGTATTATTTACCCGGGAAGACCAATCGCTAATGTGTGCTTCAAAACCTATGGCTACATGAGCATGGCCCAGGCTGTCTCTTTCCTCAGCGACTTCAAACTCGGTCACTACATGAAGATCCCTCCAAGATCAATGTTCATAGTTCAGGTAATTTTTCGCTGTTGATTTCCAGAAAAAGGTGGCAAATTTAAGTTTTCAACAAAAGAAAATTATTGAAACAAAATAGGTATGCCTATGAAAACATCTCAATCGACTCATTTTGTTAAGTAATCGTATACCAATATCAACTTTACCTTTTTGCTCTTAGTCTTTTTCGACTGTTTTAACTAACTTTGAAAGTTATAACATCTTTATATACTCACTGTCATTGTTTATTATGTTGATGCTAAAATGGCAGTTCGTTGGAACAATTATTGCGGGAACTATCAACATTGCTGTTGCTTGGTGGCTGCTCAACTCCGTTGAGCATATATGCGAGGACGACCTCCTTCCGCCAGACAGTCCATGGACATGCCCTGGGGATAGGGTCTTCTTTGATGCATCAGTCATATGGGGATTGGTTGGACCGAAAAGAATTTTTGGTAGTCTTGGAAATTATAGTGCCATGAATTGGTTCTTTCTTATGGGTGGAATTGGACCTGTCCTAGTTTGGTTCTTACACAAGGCATTCCCAAAACAATCTTGGATTCCTCTCATTAACCTTCCGGTCCTTCTCGGGGCTACAAATGCCATGCCACCAGCAACACCATTGAATTACAACGCCTGGATTATTGTTGGAACAATTTTCAACTTTTTTGTCTTCCGTTATAGGAAGCAGTGGTGGCAAAGGTACAATTACATTCTTTCAGCAGCTCTAGATGCCGGGGTAGCTTTCATGGCAGTGCTACTCTATTTCTCGGTCGGGATGGAGAATAGAGAGTTAAGTTGGTGGGGCACAGAAGGGGAACACTGCCAGTTAGCAACTTGTCCAACAGCTAAAGGAATATCAGTTGATGGTTGTCCAGTGAACTGATATATTGTGCATGTATTTTACATATCTTAGGATCAAATTCAATAATGATTTCTCCCACGGCCGTTTCCTGTAAGTGTACTCAAGAATTACACCAAAAGAATCAACAAAAATGTAGTCTAAATTCTGAATTCGATAGCACTCTGTCGAAGAAAGAGTGAATTTGTATTTGACTCTTCTCTAATAGTTATGTTTGTAGTTGAACTATTACTGAACTCTGAAGCTGCTGCCACCAGGAAGTAGCGGTTAGGAAGAACCAAAAACTATTAAGACAGAATAATTATCAACCCATAGAGAATTTGTAAAAGTGAAGGAACTATGACATGAACATAGAAATTTAACTGTTCTTCTGCTAATGTGTAAAATGAGATGAAACCAAGACAGAGAGTGGCAGCAGCTATGCTCTGTTTTTTGAGCCTCTTTTTAAACTTTTTTTCCTGAACAGAGTGTGCACTTCATCTCCAGTTAGATTTTTATTCCAGACGACCCCAATTTTTGTCCTCAAGTATCCGTAAGTCTACTATCATCGATTAAACAGTTAAGGCAAGTCATTTAACCATTTAAAAAGACTTTAATCCAACAGAGGTGCGTACCTGAAGGGTCCAAAGAAAAGAAAGGGAGTCAAGATTTCGAGATGTTCTGTTAATTGTTAGCTGTCTTAATCTACACAATTTTTTGTTTTGTTTTGTTTTTTTTGGGTGTAGAAGACTGATAGATTGGAAGAAATACATTATTTGGAGCAGTTGGGAAGACTAGAACAAATGTGCAAGACTGTTTAACGGCCTATGCATTTCTTATATCTACTGTGACTCGGTATTTCCTTTTTCATTATTTGACGATTGTATGAACTGTTTGTTCCAAGAATGTTGTCTTTTTTTGCTTGTCAATATGTAAGAAGTGTTAGGAAAAATACAAAAAAA
>CAIGRB010161021.1:13699-34232 GCA_903798255.1 Fraxinus quadrangulata
CCTTCTTACATTTGGTCAAATTTTACTATTCCAGTCAACTAACGGTCAAAATAACGATTTTCATCTATTTGGACTTCAACTGCAATATTTTGAAAGATTTGGTAATGCGGGTGACACAAATGAAAGGTTTGAGCAAAATTTGCTACTTAATGAAATGTTTAGTTCCGTAGCTGCAATTTTCCCTAAATTTAACGATTTTGTTAAGGTCTCGGTGTGTTGCTTACAAATTTTTTACAATATTAATTATTTTTATTTTTATTTTGCGTGATTTTGTATTTAGGGATTTTTTTTGGGACTTTGAAGCAAGTTATTGAATATTTGGGACTGTTCTTGTTGTTGGGTTTTGGGTTAAAGCTCTTACAATTTGATTGGTTCTTTAGCAGTTTGGTTCTGTTTCTTGGTGATTTTAGAGGAAAATTAGATGGGTTTTCTTCAAAAAGTAATTTTGATGAGAATTTCAGTTCAAATTGCAAATGTGGGTCGAGGACTGTTGATAATGAAAAAACAGTTACAGATTATAATGAAGAATGTGATGATGATGATGATGATGATGATGAAAAAGAGTTTACTGATAAGTTGAAGAATTTGATAATACAGAATTGAGGAAACTGGTAAAAATTGAGAAAGAGAGCAAATGCAGCTTATGCAGAACTTGAGAAAGAAAGGGCAGCTTCTGCCACTGCAGCAGAGGAAGCAATGGCTATGATTTTGCGGCTTCAGAACGAGAAGGGCGTGATCGAAATGGAAGCTAATCAGTACCGTAATTTGGCTGAAAAGAAGCAGCTCCATGATCAAGAAGTGATTCGATCATTGAAGTGGCTCGTGCTAAGTCATTCATCCAAGAAGCGTCTTTTCGAAGATCAGTTAAGATTGTGTAGGAGAAAGTCGAAATATTTTTTGGGGGTGAATGATGAAAAGGATGGATACAGAGAAGGTCTGAGTTCTTTTAATCTCGGGATTGAGGATGCCATTGAAGATGTGTTTTATAGCTCACTCGACCTGAGTTTGTTGCAGGAGAAATAGAAACACGTGAATATCTGTAGTGAATGGCGTAATTTAGAGACACTACATTTGTATAGCATTTGGACAAAAATATTTAGAACGCTAAACTTACAAGAAAACTAATAGATGTATGGTAAGTTTCAATGCGAATCAGATTTGTCTCCAGTATCTGTGATCAGAGTTGATCAGGGAGTTATTCAGACATTGCATTTGCTAGTGCTGAGGCACAATTCTAAATTATGTATGAGAAAATTGAAACATTTCATAACGAATGATGGAAATGAGTTAAAAAGCTTCGAGTTCTTTGAGTGGCACACTTTGAGCTTCAATTTCTCATTCACCCAAGTATCAATTTTGACAAGTAAATATATGATTTCGATGTACACACGGAGGAGAACACAAATCAACTTTCATATTCCAAAATGAACAACTGGGTCCCACTCAAATTTAGCTCCAAAGTCAGCCACCAAACCATTTTTTCCAACAGTTAAAATTAATTTTTCTTTCCCACATAAACTCCTTTCACATGTCATACTTTGAGCATCAATTTCTCATTCACCCGAACATCATTTTTGGCAAGTAAATATATGATTTCGATGTACTCACGGAGAAGAGCACAAATCAATATTTATCTTCCAAAATAGTCAAACGGATCCCACTCAAAACTCATGCCAAAGGCAGCCAATTTCTCATTTTTTCCAACAGTTCTAAGATTTTATTCGGATGAGATCCTGATACCTCTCTGTGTTCTATCGTCCTATGACGACGTGGCAAACTTGCTGACATTCTAACAAAAATCGGGTTGTGATACCGTGGTTATTTTTAGGAGATTTCTTGGTTTTGATATGTTTCTTGATATTGACAGAGCTTTTATTTTTAGTTTCAAAAGTTTCGACATGTAAAAACTTAGTTTCCTTAATTTTAGTAAATTATTCTCATCTTGGGAAAGAAAAGGCTAACGATCTCATGTTAAGGGACATATTTGGTAGGTTATACTGGACGATATTAGACCAGATTAACGAAAGAAAAAAAAGTTGAAATCGTGTATCTATTGTCTTTCTAAGGCTTGTTTATGAGGTTAAGTATTCTTTAGTGCACTCAACATGAAAGAGCTATTGATGGTTCTGTGGAAGCTAATCATGGACAGGGAATGCTAATTTTTTATGGCCCTTACCTAGTGGAAGAATTGTCAGCAACAAGAAGTTATTGTCCATTGATGGCTCTACGAGTCTTGAACATGTTTTTGTATGTTGAGACATGATACGAAGCACCAGAATCAATCACCCAACTGATATCATAACTTACATCCATAGTTAGACACTCGTTATACATAACACGTGATGGTCTCGTATCCGATCCCAACTTAGGATCAGGGTCAATATTGAACTCAATTATTGGGGCTAGTTGTTGAAGTGGGCCCATATTCGGATGTTTAACAATTAAGTGCATGGTTAGTACATAATACTGAATAAGATTTGACAATATTAAATAAGATTTAAAAAGTACCAAGATTGCTTACCAAACTAAGTAGATAGATTGTAGTTTTGATAGGTTGAGGGTGTTTGATACGTGAACAATGTATTAGATACGATTAAGAAATACTAGTACATGCCAAATTTAGTTAATCATCTCATTCAATTCAATATATTAAATATTTCAGCATAAATAGGTATATAACCAACCAAATTTGAAGGAGCTGGGAAAAGAATAGCAAAAGTGGCAAATGAGTCTAGATTCGAACCTAGATGTTATTCGACACAATGAAATAGCGAAACACAGATCGTGTCGATCCTAAATTTTAACCATTGGCCAAATAAAATATTTCAAAGGACTGACTTGTTCTGATGAAAATTAGTTAACAAATCTTGTCAAATAAGACACATATGAAAGAAAAAATAGCAAAATGTAAAACCTAAAATTGTAGTCCAAATTCATTGAACCTTTCAACAGTGGTATTCTATTTGCATTATCTTAAATAAGGCAGATAAGTTACATAATCAAGGATTCCAAGGGCAAATATAAAAAAAAATTGGCAAAATTACACATTTAGTATTTAATCTTTAGCGCTAAACTCATTTTCATCTCCAACCTTTAAAATCACACTTCAATAAATAAAAGATGGAAATGACATAACAATGTTGCCCATTAAAAATTCACCACGTGTGTTGTACGTGAGGATTGTAGTTTCCTGCTACAGAAAATCAATGAGATAATGAACAAATTAGGTAGGGGCAAGCATTTTAACCAAAATCGAACCTCTCAAACTGAAATTAGAGGTGCTAATCCAGTTCAAAAAAATTATATAGAGGAACCGCAATTGAAAATCGACCGAGTCTCGAACGACCCACTGACGTCCATGCCTATAATTAAGACCAGAAAAAAAGTTGTTCAGATCCTGTTAGAAATATGAGAGAGATGCAAGGAGAAGGTAACTTTCTATATTTCACTAAAGTTCAAAATCCTCTGCATTTTGCAACTTGACATAAGTTGCTTATATTAGAAGCTAGCGAGTGTTTCCCCTTCTCTTCAATTTTTATTTTTTTCATTCATTTTCAGTGTACCAAAAAAAGTAGATAGAAAATGTGTTAAAGGACTACAAAATTCTATTGAAGGTTGGGGACAAAAAGTACATTAATGTTAAATATTGGGGACTAATGTGCCATTTTTCCTAAACTTTTGTTGAAGGATAAATTTGTAAATTCAAAATTGGTAACTTTGTCATAAATAAACTACTATAAACACGTCATTTTTGTGGTATCAGTCTCATTGCTATATTTCCCCTCTCCCAGTGCTAAAAGGTCAGTCCTGAATTCCCCCACCCCCTCTCTCTCTCTCTATACATACACGCACGCATATACATACAGAGAGAGAATGGGTAGCCAAAAGTTTGCTGTTCTTCTTTGTGCAGATGACTCAGACTACGTAAAGAAAATCTATGGGGGGTATTTCGGGGTTTTCGTACGAATGCTGGAGGAAGAAGGTGAAACGTGGGATATGTTCCGAGTATCGAATGGGGAATTTCCAGAAGATGAAAAGGTCGGAGAATACGACGGATTTGTGATCACAGGAAGCTGTAATGACGCTCATGGCAATGATCTTTGGATCTGTAAACTCTTGAATTTGCTCAAGAAATTGAATGGAATGAAAAAGAAAGTTTTGGGTATTTGCTTTGGTCATCAGGTAAGTTTTTTCCTTACAATTTAGTCCCTTTTGCACTTATGAGTTTTTTTGTTTGTTCTTGGAGTGTTGAATTCGCGTCTTGTTAGAACTCATGAGCTGTCATGTTTTGGTGGGTGTGGGTGTGGGTGTGGGTGTGGAGTGGGGTCCTTTTTTGGGTGCTTAAGCCTTAAGGTGACAATTTATTTTTTTGATGTCGTTTTATGTTTAATTCTATAAATTAAATCTATGTTTGCCTTCAATTTTTTTTTAAAAAAAAAAAAATTATTTTCAATCTCACTTCCTCCATGAAACAATTTTATATTCAAATTTCTTTTTCTTACCACTCATTTTCTAATTAATGTTCTTCCATAAAATAATTCTATATATAAATTAAAAATATTTCTTTATTTTTGAACCACACCTGACAAAATCTATTCCAAAAATAGGCTCAAACTGGGATTAAATTAGTATTTTAATTCCAATCTTCACATAGACCCTATAATTCTTGAAAAGCCGTCCATTTTAACCAGTATATTTTATTTGGCAAAATAGATTAAACAAAAATTAAAAATAAAATAAAATAATTGTTATATATATATATATAGGTGCGCGTTTTGCGAGTGTTTGACCAGCTATACATATAAAACCCTATTTGCAAATCATTATTTTTAAATTCTTTTTTTTCTACGTACCTATTTTCGATTATACATTTATACAATAAAATATCCTACATATAAACTCAAAATATTCTCTACTTTTTAACCGCACGTTCTGCTAAAAATCANAAAAAAAAAAAAACTTAAAAAATAATTGTGAAGAAGGTTCTAAATTTGAATGAAGATTGATCTCATGCCCATGTATTTTTGACAAGCTACATATAAATTTGAATGATACAATAAAGTATATTAAAAATATATATTTTTAGAAGAATTAAGTTAGATGTACATTTTTGTCGATAACAAGGATATAAATTTTTTCCTATGTAAAGAAAATTTGTGTAATGGTGTGATTGATGAGTTGAAAATAAAAAATGTAGATCTTACCATGTAAAAAAATTGTGTATGAGAGTGTGTGCAAGCAGCATAATTGTTTCTAGAAATCTTGATCCTTTTGTTATAATCCAAGAGCCGTACAATTGGATTTGATTGTGATGCTACCACGATTTTTCACGTTGCAGTTATTATTTTTATAAGGGAATGACAAAATATCTCGAGTTGAATTTGAATAGAATAAGGTTGAAGAGGATAACCACTCCAGTTTAAATACGTATTTTAATCCCCCATCAATTTACATTTCTTAGTTATGATGAGACGACAAGAATGTTTCAAATAGCACTCGAGATTGCCATGTACCTATGCTTTTGTACGTGAAAGGGTTGGCTTTTTTTATGTTACTAGATATTGGGACGAGCTTTGGGAGGAAAGATCGGACGAGCAAGTTCAGGTTGGGATATCGGAATCACAAATATCTATTTGCGACCATCGAAGACCTTCTCTTCTCTAAAAATGCCTGCTTCCCTATCTATCATTGAGTGCCACAGAGATGAGGTTCCTACAACCTTCTCGACTTCGACATATTATTACAATCATATCAAAATGATAAAACCTCACAGTTCTACGCTAATGGATTAGGTTTGGGAGCTCCCTCCAAAAGCAGAGGTGATCGCATGGTCAAACAAAACTGGAATTGAAATGTTCCGGTATGGAGACCATTTTATGGGCATTCAAGGTCACCCCGAGTACGCTAAGGACATCCTATTGCACCTCATTGACCGACTTCTCCGCCGTGATCTCATCGAGGTAAAAATTTAAAACCCGAAAAAGGCCCTGCACTTCAATTCTCTAATTCCTCGCGTTATTATACCTGAATGAATTTATGCATATATAGGAGTCTCTTGCTGAAGAAGCCAAGTATAAGTTGGAGGCTAATGAGCCAGACAAAGAGGCATGGAAGAAACTTTGCATTGGCTTCCTCAAAGGGAGATTGTGATGGAATCTTGGGATTCGGCAGTTTGGAAAGACAGTTTTAATAAGGAAACCTTCTTCTTGTACTAGTGTTTTTAAAAACAATTTCAAATGGGTTACAAAATCGTAGTTATCATACGGATCTCTAGTACATTAGAGGGCAATGAATGAAACAAAAACAAGGATGTTAAACGGGAAAGGAAACACATGGAACACTTCAATTTGCTAAAATGCTTAGGGATGACAGTTTCAAATGTTTGACAAACATTTTATCTAAATATGACCTGTCAAGGCTTTATATTTATTAGAGTGATGGCATGGAATAATCAACTAATGAAATTTGAAAAACATGTACATGGGCAACCCCCAAGTCTACATTATTTTTATTCAAAATCTGGTCTACATACCGAACAGAAAAGAAATGCCCTTAGAATTGTATAATCGAAGCCAAACAAATAAGGTCGAACACCTAACCTAAGGGTGGATTTTCAATAATCCCTCGCGCCTATTCAAATTGGATTAACTCGAACATGAACGAGAATCTACCTCAATACAATGGTAAAACGTTTGTAAAATGTTTTTGAGTACCACATAAACCGCAAGTAAATTGTAGGGGCATATCCATTTAAAGCAGTTACGAATGTATGTCTGAACTGTGTTTGAATTTTCAAACCATTATTTATTGAAAAACACCAGTAACATGTTCAATGGTAATATGTCCACTGGCAAGAATACTCAATTATAGTTCATAAGGTTCACCAGAAATCAGAAACACAAATGATGCATCACAGAGCTCACGAGGCCGAGATACCAGACTTAGGAACTCATCATAGAACCTGAATTTCTCCTACACTCTGCCAACATATCCATATAGAACTGACACTTGCTGATGTCGTTGCCATATCCATTCAAGCACTGCAAAAGAATCAAAGATCAACATATGAACCTCAGAAACTTCCCCTTTGCAATCAAAAAGCAAACTGGTGTGAAGATATTAAACTGGATCAAATTAGTGAAATATAAAATCATACAGATAGGGATGAAGCTAAAATCAGAGATTGCCATGCTCTCTAGGTCATATGTATCCTATGATAAATTTAATATGTTACGATCCAATATAAAATCAGAAATGTCAGATTCAACATCCCATGTATGTTAGAATTATTATACTACTGCAACTTGTAGTATCTTAAGATACCATCTATTTACAAGAAGCATTAGGCTAAGCTTTTACCCAAACCAAACAACTACACCATCCAAATTGAAATCAAGGGAACCAAGGCCCCATGGCACGGATTTACAAATTTAAAACAGAATCACTTCAGTATTGTAGTCGTAGATGACATTATCTTAATTTAAAATTTTTAAATAAATCGAACTTTGATTTAAAGTCATGAGATAGAACAGTTATCGCTCAAGTTTCAGATAAGCTTCAATAAAATAAAGATTCGCAAAAAGATAGCAAAGGAGGAGATATACATCTTGGAATGCCTTTGAATGCACGCTGCAAGCATCAGAGCCACCCATATTGTTTGTGGCGGTTGCTGGTGCAGCTGCTTCAGAAGAAACAGTTTCATGTTGAATTGTGCGAGGACCCATAACAGCATCCACAGCCCTGTGTGCCACTGCGCTTCCAGTGCCAAAAGCCACTCCTATGGAATTTGAAGAAAAAGGAGATTCATTCAAATTTTTGTCATTCATCCTGTAAGATAGCATGCAGCTCATTTTTGAGAAAAAATGTCTTCTCTACCTTGGGCTATGGTTGAACCAATGCTTCCAAGAATGGATCCACCACTGCTGGCTTGAGCAGGAACTGGAGGAGGAGCATGATTCACTGCAAACATGAGACGCTGTGAGCTCGGAAGCAACATGTATAATAGTAAATTTAACAAAATTATATAATACCTGCAATGTTGGGTCCAACAAAATTTAAGTCAGAGAGAAATGGTAACTTGTTTTTTTCTTTATTTTTATTTTTTGGAGTTGGAAGTTCAAGAAGACTACGAGGTGGTCAAAAATTATTTGTACGAGGAAACAATTTAATTCTCATACAACTCTTAAATGATCAATGGAGTTACCTGGCTGAGGAGGATTGCGTGCTGGAGCAGCACGAGGAGCTGGACGTGCAGATCTTCCTGCAAAATAGATATCAAAAGTTATAAGTAATTGACTTCTATAAAAGCTAGACATACACTAACAGAACCACATTGCATGTCAATTGTAACATTAGCAGATAGGGTTGACAGAAATCATCCGTAGCAATCAGGGAAAATTTAAGTCATCCATTTGAGTAAAATAAATGTATATTTTAAATAGAGATCTCAAACCTGCATCAACATTATGCAAATAAAAAAATAAACCAAGCTTTATCTTGCAAAAAACCAGGGCAATTGCAATGGTCGTTAAAAAATAAAAGGGAAGAAAGAAAGAAGAAATCCAGAGTTTATCAAGTCAACAATCTGAAGTATGTTTTCCATAAAGCAAAGCCCTGTTTCATTTTGGTTCTTTGAGAAATCACTTCTCTCCCACACACATTTTCAACTCCATTCTCCAAAAAAAAAAAAAAAAATTACATTTTCCATAACTTGTCCCAAACTTTTTAACTACACATTCATCAAAAAATACATTTTTGAAAGAACAATTCTCAAAAAATCTTTATCAGACATGCACTAAGAAATAGAACCAAAAAGTAGATAGAAATAAGGCTTGCAAGAACTAAATCATTCTTCCATCATACTGATAGCATCATAGCAAACAGGAGAAAAAAATAAAACAAAACAATGACAACTTAAAGTAATAGTAAACTCCCACGTCTCATACATAGAGAATCAGGTATAAGATACTGACACCGATATCTCACGAAAGTCTACTCCAAGCTCATACAAGCATAAAAGGACCTTCAATTAGCCAATATTCAGGGTGAGCCTTTAGCTACCATAAATAATTAATACGGCAGATTTCCCAAAAAGCAAGACTCTTACGCACGTTTATCGGAATTTATCAATTAAATTCTACAAAAAGCAAAAACATTCGAGGACTACAGCATTCAAAACCATATACCAGATATTATCCCAATCAAGGAAGTAATATAAACCTGGAGAAATAGACTAAACTCAGTCACGCGAAAATGAAAAGGAACCTCTTTACACTTTACAGTATCTTCGAAATTAAACAGAAACAGTTACAACGCGTAAAACCCAATAAAATATTTAGATCGGAAAATATCTTGATATATTTCACGGAAAATGAAGAAGGAAAACCAGAAAACTCACCACCAGAGCTACGGCGAGGCATTATGAGAGACGGCGTATAAACCCTAGAGAAAGAAAGTAGAAAGATGAACTAGCAATGCTTCTGTGCCTTTGCAGGAACCGTGCAGTTATGTGGAAATGGATTTTATAATCAGATGTTTCGTGGTTCAGTGGGCTCGTGACGTGTTCGGAACTTATTGGTTGCGAAACCTTTTATTCAAGAATATCCTATTTTCGTTTTATGGAATATTTGATTTGATTATTTCCAAGTAGTGAAAATCCTTATTTTTTAAACGCCCATTATATATGGGAGAAAATTAATAACCACTACACATTAAGAATGGAACTTTAAAATGAATAATGCCATTGTATAATTTTTTTTGAAAATCGGGTGATAAATAAATCAATTTATCACAATCTCATACCCTACATCACACCACCTCACCCTATCACTTAATTCAATTATACCCAAATCCATCCCCATTTACCATACCAACAACCATCCAAACCAACTGTTGTCGTCACCGTCGATGTAGATTGTCGCCCACTTCCTTCGAATGCCCAATACCTACACATCCACTGCCACCACCTCCAGCGACCATCACCTAAAATCAAATTTCTAAAATTGTCTTGACCCAACATCGATTATCTTCTTCTTCATAAGGCGGCACATATTTCTTAAATTCAAAATCCATACCGAATTTAAAATCTACATATTCTAATATCTCTTCATTAATCACCGGCTTCAACCTAGATCCTTCAGTAAATACAAAGTACATTTCGGTATGGAATCATAATGACCAAACTTGTGTTATCTATAACTAACTGTCACTAGATTTGTCTTTAGCGTGACCGTCTGTGATCAGATCAGTCTAAACTGTGACTGTACGTTAATTTGATCACATACAGTTACAATTAAGACAAATCTAGTCGCATATAGCCACAGTGAAGAAGATTATAATTTTTATACTCGATTGACTTACTGATAATGAATTTTAGAGATCGCATTAGCAATATCTGTAAATTTTCTAATTTTGAGCTCAATTTCAACTTTAGTGCTTAAAGCTTGTTTGGCATGACTTTTAAGACGACAAAAGGAGCTCTTGGAACTCAAAAGTTACTTTTGAAACCTTTTAACTAATTTTATTAAAGAACTTCTTTTAGTTAAAAAGCTTTTAGATGAAACTGATTTAATTTGTCTTTCTTTAAAAGCACTTTCAGGTTAGAAAATTCTTTTAAAAAATAGTTTTAAAACAAAGATTAAGGTAGTTTCCTCGTAAAATTCTTTTACATGAAATAAAATTAAATATATAACTCACGTCAAATGGGCCCTTGTTCTATTTTCAATATGCAACACAATTTGGTGTAATTTTGAGCACGGACGAATTTAGGGATTCCCCATGCTATTGTGATTTTTTTTTTTTATTATTTGATAAAACATTTTCTTTATGTGAATATACATTTTTTATCGCATCGGCTTTGCCTTTGTATTCAGTAAAGCGGTGGTGATTACGAAGAAGATGAAAATGGCGTGCATTTATGGGAGATCTATCTATTATACAAGTCTATTATTTGACTTAAATGATTTTGTCTAATTGTACTTGTCTATTTCATTCAATCAATTTCTAATTTGTTAGAAGCTTTGACCAAATTCCATTTTTATCCCAAGATCTCTTTACTGAAAAAAAAATTAAAAAGACTAAAAAAATAAGTATAGAAGAATAACAACACAAGGACTTGTGTGAATACTCAAAAAATCGGAGAAAGACCATATGATGTCAAAATCAAAGATTTTCCACAATACGAAAATTTGTTGAAATTATATGGTATTTCTCACACACAACGAACGTTAATTATAACCCAGTAACACTAGCTAAGCTTTACCACACTCAAAACGATTATATTCTTTGGAACAATCCTCAAAGAGAGTTTTTGAATGCTATACTTAGATTTCCTCTCCCTTGCTTTGTGTGTTTTGGCAACGAGCAATCACCTCTATTTATAGTGCTTTTTGCTCGACAATTTGCCTATTTTTTTACATGCAAATCTTAATGCAACAAAGGATTGTAAAAAGGATGCATGCAATACACAAAGTCTTGGTAGAATACTATTCCAAGCCATTGTAGATTGTCCATGTTTATTGTCCAACATTAAATGAATTCATGGTCTCACATGAACCAATTTCTCATACTTAATAGATGCAATTTTGAATGCTTATGAGCCAATTCCCTAACAAATCTTCACATTGACAAATAAGTGAGTTAATACCTTCTACCATCTCGTCCAACGTTTCTGATCATGCCTTTGAGAAAAATATGATGAACTCTTCTTTTACCAACAGCCACTATTTTCTTACAAAGAATTATTGAATTCCACCATAACTAATTACATACTTGAATCAAACAAATTTGAGAATTTCAAGTCGGCTCATGTCAATCGATATTGCTAAGATTAATGGCCCAAACCCCATATCTAGCTATCAATGTATGTGTGCAAATTTGCAGCTCGTTTACAGCTACATATCCTCTTTCGTGAAAGCTAAGGACACGCAATGAGGATAAACATATCATTTTTAAAGAATATCATTGTGTCTCAGGAAAGAGAAGACACACTATTATACACATCGTCAGTATCTTCAATTATTGACTTTGAGTAACAAGTCAAACTTGGTATACCTCTTGGACCAATTTTTCTTGAGGTGCCATAACTGTCCATACGCCTAGCAAATTGTTCTCTTCTTTATAGAGTTATTCACCTTTCAATTACTAGCCATGAGTGCTTAGGTTTCCTTTGGACTATTACTTCCATCACTCACCCACATTACAGAAATAAGTTTTTGGGTAACTCCTGTGAAATTAATAGTTTCCTTAACATAACTGGAGGAGTCACAATAGTCTCACTTAAAAATCCAATCTCCTTAGATAGAATCCTCATATATCGTAAGTATACACACTACAATACCAAACTTCGTCGAATCAAAGGACCTTGCTTTGATATCTTTGTTAGCAACTGGACCAATTTTCGATTTTACCTAGGATCCTCCTTAAGTATTAAGAAGACAAGAAATAAATATAGAAGAATAACAACACGAGAATTTACATGAAAACTGAAAAAATCAAAGAAAAATCAGAGGCTATCAAAGATAGAGATTTTCCACCATATGAAAACTTGTGATATCATATACATATGTGAGGATCCATACCGAGAAAAAGAACGTGGCACGGGGACTGTCTTGCCGGATTCTAATGCCATGTTCAAAGGTGTGCACGATGCATGGGGTAAGCCACAAATTTGGTGGGATGAAAGCAAGGCCGCGTGTTGGCATTATGATGCGACAGTAATTGAAGCATGTGATGCCTGATTTACTTGATGACAACACCACATCAATGTAATTTAAGGATGAAAGTATATCGTCATCAGTTGTAGGGATTGGTGCGAACGTAATTGTTCGACGGTAAATGAGAGTATAATGTAATGATCAAGCATTTATCTCCAAACCACTTATTACATTCTATCATCAGACAAAGGTTCTTCCAAAACGGATAATACGTATGACTAACGATTTCTTTTGCGTCTTCTAGAATTCGAACATAAAACCTCTATCTTATAAGAAATTTAAGTTGAATCATGATACTAATTTGAAAACTTGCTCGATTAATACCTGATTTCAACTTGCACATGAAAATGATAGGTAAAGAACCTAATACTAGAAATGAAATGTTAAAAACCATTTACGCACCCGAGGATCATTGAATGCGCCAATTATTATTTTTTATATTTCACAAGGAAACAAAGGGTTTACTATAACTTGTACACACTATGAAACGATTTAAATGTTCTCTTCGCCATTGAATTTATATCTTCATCATGTTTTATTTACTGAATTTTATAATGCCTTCAACTAGTCTCTAAATTTTAATATATTGTACTTCATCATTCACTTATTATATTTCATAAATCACTGAACTTTGAAATTTTTCTGATTGGTCACTAAACTTTAATGCACATCACTCCATCGCTAACCCATCATATTTCATTAGCTACTGAACTTATACATCCATCATATTTTACTTGTTGATCTTTAAAATATTTTCGAGTGGTCATTAAACTTCATAATTATTCTAAGTAAACTTGATTTTTTATGAGATTCGATCTAAATCAAAAAAATAAAATAAAATAAATATCGAATAGATAATAAGATTCTCAATCTAAGACGATAAATTGATATTGATAAAAAATGTATAATTTCTTTAGTCGTCAAAAGCTACGTTAAAGGGGATAGAAGAATGCTAATTTCTGACATAAATTTAAATTTAGATTATAATATTCCTCTACTTCGAGAAAAAAATTAGAAAATTATTTATTTATTTCGATTGAGATCATAGACTCAAATAACCAAAAAAAATATCTCCAACGACAGTGACATTTTCAATTTAGAGTCAATAATATTAATCAAGACTAACAAAATATAGTTCCTGTTTGGGCTCCATTTTATTTAAAAATGCATTTGTTTATCTTCTTTTTAATCACATATTTTAAAACACATCACTATTTCAAAATATATTTTTTCCTAAACCATGATTTTAATGTAGCCCAAGCAAAGGGATACTTTTTTAGAGTTCTCACAAGGTGATTGAAGAGGAAAGACAGTCTTTGCGTATGGTATTTTATACTTCAACGTTTTAAATTTTTGAAGAGTTGAATTCATTAGGTAAATAAAGTTCAGTAAACACTCAAAAGCATTTTAAAATTTAGTAAGTAAAGTATGATGAAAGTACAAGTTCAATAATTAATGAAATATTTTGAGCGAGTGACGGAGTGTAACACGTTAAATTTTAGTAACTATTCGAAAGTATTTTAAAAATTTAGTGACTAATAAAATACAATAATACGAGTGATGGAGTGCAATATGTTAGATTTGAACTATCACTTGGAATTATTTTAAAATTTAGCTATTATTTGACATTCATTCTCATTCATTTCTTATTTTTTTATTTGAATCACATATTTTTTCACTGAAATAATATTACACATAAATTTAAATTTTTTCATAATTTTTTCGCCACACATCCTCTCCTCAATCACAAATATCAAAAGAATGAGTGTCAAAGTTTGAAGGAGGTATACAAAAGAAACATTTAACTCATATACAAACCTTCAAATTCAATAACCGAGAAAATCATTAAAAATATCCAAATTCTCCCAAATTTCATTCTGGAATAATCGCGCACCCCAAATACCAAATTCAAACCCCTCCATAGGCTTCCTCTCTCTATCTTCACCCCCAATTTTCAATAGATCAATTATTATTATTATTATTTTTTGTATTAAATCCATTAGTTAGTTAAACAATAATTTCTGATCAGTTCCATGGCGGAAGAGCAAGCAGAAGTGTCGAATAATGCGCCGGCGGCGTTGGGTCACTCAGTGATACCGATCGTGAACAAGCTACAGGATATCTTCGCTCAGCTTGGGAGCCAGTCCACGATCGAATTGCCGCAGGTGGCGGTAGTTGGCAGCCAGAGCAGTGGGAAATCTAGTGTTCTGGAGGCGCTCGTAGGTCGCGATTTCTTGCCTCGAGGAAATGATATCTGCACGCGCCGCCCTCTCGTGCTGCAACTCGTGCAGAGGAACAGGAAGGCTGACGGGACTGACGAGGAGTGGGGGGAGTTCTTGCATTTGCCGGGGAAGAGGTTCTTTGATTTCAATGAAATTAGGAAAGAGATTCAGGTGATTTTTTGAATATATTATTTTATTGATGTAGTACCTTATACGAAGATTTAAAATATTTGTGTTTTAGAATCGCAGTTGGGCTCGAAAATTAAAGTAATTAGTACGTGCCTAGATATTTAGAAAAAAAAAAAAAAAACGGAATTAGGGAGTTGAGCATAAGCTTCGAATTTCAGTGAAACTGGCTGGAAATTTTGGTAATATGTATGGAAGGTCATTTTAACTTTAATGTGTTGCGGTTAATTGTAATATTTGAAATTTCACATACTTCGTTTGGATATGATCGGGAAACTTGAAAAAGAAAAGGGAAATCAGTTTGTGTGAGTGTGTTTGGAGTGAAAGGTGGGAATTCTTATTCAAAAGAAGGAAGTTGGATACTAGCTTTGAATTTCAGCAAGACCACAATGAGGCCAAGGTAATTTTTTCAGAAGAATTTGGCACTTTTAGCGTGATTAAAATAAAATATGTGCCCGTAAGCACTGTCAATCGCCAGGGTAGTTAACTTGGAATTTTTTTTATTAACATGCGCTTGGGTTGCGCTAATGATAGTAATATTATATAATCCCGTTTATCGGGCAGGGCCGTCATGCCGTCATGCCGTATGTTGTAGGAGAGGTTTATTTGTGAAAATTTGTTTTTAATGGTGGAGTTTTAGCTTATTTTCTTCAATGATAGACAATTTGGGCATTCCGTGTTGTACACTAGAAGTAATATTGGGTTGGGCTATGATGCTGTGGTCACTTTTTGGGGAGTTCGATATCCTATTTTATAGGTTCTGAAAGACCTTGTGCAAATATAGGCGTCATTGTTTATTTCTCTTTTCCGCAAACCTTAAAGGAGAAGGCGTTGGTTTAGAGTTTAGAGAATATATGGATTTCCAAGTCTGATGACAAATGCGGGTCACATGGAGGGGCGTGGAATATATGTAAGATAGCATTTGTGTTTATTCCTTTTTTTTTTTTTTTTCTCAAACAACATATTCTATTTTTCACTACACAGTCTTGCGTTGTTAGACATTTCAGGCCCTTATGACTTCTAAATGCCAAATTAGACCCATAAATCTGATGCACCGAACTTGTGAATATTCTTGGTGCTATGCTTGTCTGGTATTCTACGTATTGTAATTGAAATAGCTTGCATTTTTCGAAAATATATGAGCAAACTCTTCTTCTAATTTTCTTGTTGGATGTGTGGAGCCTAATTATATTGCACACTTGCCCTCAGCAGTTTGGTCTACAGGCCAGCCCCCTGGTTCAGTGGTTCCCCCTAGGCGAAATTTTTTAAGTGATATAAGGGTATTCTGGGAAGTTTGCATGTGCATTAGATCGTGTTAATATTTCCACTCATATAAGGATATTAGGGCGGGCCTCTTTTCTGGTGGTGTAGAGAGACACAGAGGCGTGAGATGAGAAAACAATGTAACTATGCTTCTTCGATATAGTGAATTTTTTAATCCATAACACTTCTAACATGCACTGAAGTATTTTTCACCTAGATTTGGGCTAGTGCCTCTTCCTCTTTCGTCTCTGTTACTTGAGTGGAATGCTATCCTGAATGGCAAAGAAACGATCTCTGTTTAAGTATCTGAATGTTAGGCTTTTATTTGAAAAGTCACTTGAATCATGAAGTGCTTGCCCAGGCAAGATATTTAATTTCTTCTTGTTTGGAATAGTTCTATCATACACCTGTCCTTTCAATAGGAAAATTGATTTGACATGCTACTATAACGAGTGGTTAGCCATAGGAGTTGAATGAGTTTCTTTCATTGTTGACCGCAGAGGGAAATCACATTGCAAGTGACAAATTTAGGTGCTTTAGCTGTTAAACCCGCTCTTTTATCTTCCAATCTTATTAGATTCTGATAATAGGTTGTTCTCATAGTTCCTCATGTACAAATTTGTGTAGGCTGAAACTGAGAGAGAAGCAGGAGGAAACAAAGGCGTTACAGACAAGCAGATTCGTCTGAAGATTTTCTCACCAAATGTTCTTGATATTACTCTTGTGGATTTGCCGGGGTTAACTAAAGTTCCCGTGGGTGATCAGCCATCTGACATTGAAGCACGTATTAGAACAATGATAATGTCATATATTAAACTTCAAAGTTGTTTGATACTGGCTGTTACACCAGCAAATTCTGATTTAGCCAACTCGGATGCTCTCCAGATGGCTGGAATGGCCGACCCTGATGGTAGGTTCCTCTTTGTATTAAATTTTTTACCACCGAACATAATTTCATTCATTTCCAGAATATCATTGCTGTTGGATTCTAAAGCTCATGCATTTAACTTTATGCTTGCAGGTTATCGAACAATTGGTGTAATTACTAAGGTGCAATGTATATACTATGAAGATGTCATCCATTTAATTGCTTTTTGATGTTCTTATACTTCTATAAACTTTTCTGAACCTGGCTTTTTATGTTTTCTTTACTGCTTAAGCTGGATATTATGGACAGAGGAACTGATGCCCGCAACTTTTTACTTGGAAAAGTGGTTCCTCTTCGACTTGGATACGTAGGTGTTGTGAATCGTAGTCAGGAGGTAATAGTTTTACATTCCCTTTGACAGTGTTTGTTTTCTTATTGCCTTGTCTTGTTTCTTTTTGTGGACTTCTGAACTTGTTGGTCATTTTTGTGCTTAAACAGGATATACTATTGAATCGGAGCATCAAGGATGCACTTATAGCTGAGGAGAAGTTCTTTCGTAGTCGTCCGGTATAACTTTACTCTTCCGTTATTAGTTGATATCTCGTCCTTCATTATTGATCACTCTGCTCACAGAAATATTTTCTGTAGGTATATAGTGATCTTGCCGATCGTTGTGGGGTTCCTCAGTTGGCAAAAAAATTAAACCAGGTACATAGAATGTGATGAGTTCTCATGTACCATGACTTTCAGAGTAGATGGCCTGGTTAAGCAAATTCTCTTCTTTTGATTAATGTGGTCTCTGGTAGAACATATTTCTGATTAACGACTTCTATCTCACATGCAGAGTAATGCTTTCTAGTACTTGAATGGTCTAATCAGCTAGTTATATATGCTTTCCCATGTGCAGGCATACTCAAAGGGTATACACATGCCTATAAAATGACTAATGGCATACCCTTTTTGTTGCTTAGCTTGCACGAGATTGCACATAATTGCCATAAAACTTGTTGTAATAATACTTGAGTTGTAGACAACCAATGTTAATGATTGTATATTTTTTATGAAAGTTTTATTTTAATGTCAGAATATGACATTATCTTTTCTCTTTTTATGCAGATACTGGTACAACACATCAAAACAATTCTTCCAGGGTTGAAGTCACGCATCAGTGCTGCATTGGTTTCTGTTGCAAAGGAGCACGCTAGCTACGGAGAGATCACCGAGTCAAAGGTTTCTTCTTATATCTTGTTTGATGATTTTTGCTTGAATTTATTGGGCACACTTAGTGGAAGAACCTTTCATTTCAAATTTACTAAAAGAAAGATGATAAATTTTATGCTTTAATTTTTTTCTTGCTGGTCCATTGTCCTTAATAGGTGAGAATTAGCAATTGCAAACTGCTAACAATTTATGCCATAATCTAGGACTTCTTGCATGGAGGTTTAACATTTTTTTCCACTGGTATCGATCTTGAGACTGGGTACTTTGATGTTTAATTTTTTTACCATCCATTTGTGGCGAACAGGCCGGTCAAGGAGCGCTCCTACTGAACATTCTTTCCAAGTATTCTGAAGGTACTTGGCCTCTATTTTTCTTTATCCAAACATAAAAATTATTCACGGTTCAATTATATTCACGTTCTTAGTTGATTCCTCATTGAACTCCGTAATGTTTGCTTGTAGGGCTGTAAACGAATTGAGACATTCATTATATGTTTGGGGGTTCATGTTTACGTCCTTGGCTTGTCTCATAAATGATCCAAACTGAACGTGCCTTGTTTTTGAACACAATAGTAATACAATGCACTTAAACGCTTAAAGTTGTATCTTATCTTTTAGCACAATAAAGCAAATGGATTACAATAATCATTTGTTTATAATCATAAATTTTCCCAGATTATTAGTTCCTTTTATTAATAAAAATTTCTTGTAATATTCTGCAAATAAAGTTACGAATAAGAATGTCTTGTTGAACGTCACGAGTAACTTATTTTAACATTGAACAAGCAAACAGAAATGTCATATTTTGGCTTGTCTAATAAAGGATCCGAACATGACCTACTTCCAACTTTTGTTAGCCTTAATTTCGCGTGACATCCCGTCCCCAAATAATTATACTTAATGATAGCACTTATAGATGGAGTTGCCATTTTGTTTTTGGAAACAGCATTCTCTTCAATGGTAGAAGGAAAAAACGAAGAACTGTCAACATCCGAGCTGTCTGGTGGAGCAAGAATCCATTACATTTTCCAAAATATATTTGTGAAGAGCTTGGAGGTTTGTGTTGTTCATTTGAATGTCATTGACATGGCTCATTTTTTCTGAGATTCTGGATTTTGTTGTAAATTATTTTCGAACTAAAAAACGTGAAGGTGATTGAGTGTTTAGAACCAGTCCTTTGTACGATGTAAAAGCCATTGCTGCAAATACTATAGAAGTTGTATAGAAAGAGAGAGAAATACGAAGATTTTGTGAAACGAGAGGGTAAAAGGTATACTAAGTAAATAAAAAAGAATGATTTCAAACATTAAATGAAAAATAGCATTTGCTTTCCCTGCCAACGGAGACACTTTGGTGAATTGTTTATGAATAAAATCTCTGTAAAGGCCATTTAGATTTTCTGTCCTTCATTTTGTACTTTGGCAGGAGGTTGATCCTTGCGAGGACCTAACTGACGATGATATCCGCACTGCCATTCAAAATGCAACTGGTCCCAAATCTGCATTGTTTGTGCCTGAAGTAGGTTCTCAATACCAACAATCTCTTTTCACCTGTGCTGTACCTTTGATTTTTTAAAAACCTGAGTGCTTTCTCTTTTTCTTTACTTTTTATTTATTTTTTTTGGCCTTCTATCTGACGTTTTAGCATGCAAAATGCATCCAAATTTGTAGGTCCCTTTTGAAGTTCTTATTAGAAGACAAATAGCTCGCTTGTTGGATCCAAGTCTTCAGTGTGCTAGGTTCATTTATGACGAGCTAATCAAGGTACATCTTGCTAGTAAATTTCTCATGCATTTGAGGCTCATTTATCTTTGCACCTGGTCATTAACTTTAATACTTTCTATTAGATGAGCCATCAATGTATGGTCAATGATATGCAACGGTTTCCAGTCCTAAGAAAGCGCATGGATGAGGTGATAGGTAATTTTTTGCGAGAAGGGCTTGAGCCTTCAGAGACAATGATAGGACATATTATTGAGATGGAGGTACATGCGACTCCTTTACGGCTTTCCGTCTTGTTTTTCTGCATTATCGAGATACGTACCTTCAATGAATAGATTCC
>CAIGRB010161021.1:34533-48197 GCA_903798255.1 Fraxinus quadrangulata
CCCCCCCCCCCCCCCCCCCCCACCCCGGGGTTGTTCAGGTTTTGGGTGCAAAATACACTTTTGAGCCATCAATGTCCACCATTCTTTTCTTATCCTATGGCTTGTCATCATTTTTAACATTGATTATTCAAGATAATGTAGAACTGATAAGTCCTTCACACACCAATTTGTTGTCACCATTAGAGTTTACCTTGTTGAAGTCAAAATTTAGTGATAGACATGTTGCCCTCTCTAATAGTTTAAACTTTTAGTTAAATTGGTTAGCGTTGTATGTGTCGTCCAAGGCAAGATCTTATTATTCCATTGTCTCTTGTTAGACAACCACTATGTCTATATCATTTCTCATAGAAAGTGCATATACACTTTACAAAACGACTTCTTCTTTGAAGAGTAAAGAGGGATCGAAACAAGGTCCAGTCTTCCTCAGTATCCATCTAATCTATAAGGATAGTAATAGCTCCTTAATTGAAATAGAAAATTTCGGAATAATTAGTTTGGAAATTTTTTTCAATCATCTGGATCACTTTCCTTTCGAAATACAAACATGCGAATCATTGAAATATGACCTGGGTTCAAGTCTTTTTGCCATCATTTTATGAAAATTGTGCTCATGTTAGGTCTTTCATGGGAAAAATGAATTCAGCACGTGATGTGTGTGGAAGACAAAATGAATACATGTGGTCCTCTACTAACAATTTAAACCAAAAGTCTACTCAAGGCGAAACAAGTTGAAAAGAAAGACCTTTAGTTATATTATTCACATTTTCTCGAGATAGGATTTTATATTTTTTTCATTCTTATCTGCTAGAAGTTTCTATAGAAGATGACTTATGTTTTTCGTTTTATTCACATTTTATTATTATTGAATCAAAATATATATTTACTTCTTCCCATTTCTTTTCTCTTAGATTCCTTTCTTTGTTATGCTTTCACAAATTGTAAAAAAAAAATCAAGTTTATTCATTAAATGTTTCCTTCGGCTCTTTTTCTTGTTTGACGCTATTGTATGTTTACTTTTTGCATAATTTATGATGCTAGAAATGATGTAAAGCTGCTCAATATTTTACCTCTTTGTTGCAGTTAATATTGCTTATGTTGTTTTAAGTTTTTTTTTAAAACTTAATTTATAGATAACTTTATCTAATTATTGTGCTTTTTTTCTTTCTTCTGTAGATGGATTACATAAACACTTCTCATCCCAATTTTATTGGTGGGAGTAAAGCTGTAGAAACGGCATTACAACAGATCAAGTCCTCCAGGGTTGCTGCAGTGATTCCCAGGCAGAAAGTAAGTACTTACTTTTCTGTACCGACCTATTTGCTATCTATTTGCTTAATAGGATTGCATGGATTAATTCATGATTTGCATTTCTCAATTAGGATACAGGAGATTCAGACAAAGCACCCAATTCTGAGAGAAGTCTGAAATCTCGTGCTATTCTTGCCAGGCCCGTGAATGGAATAGTTCCAGAGCAGGTAAGCTTTCTATTGGCACTGGACCCTCCTGGGAACCCACCTATCTTCTTTGTCCTCTAGTGTTGTTAACTTTCTAAATAAAACTTGAGTTTTTGTTCTGGTAATGCTTATTGTTTTTTCAGTCTTTGCATGACAAACAAGGTGTTCGACCTGCCGCAGATGTCGAGAAAACTGCACCGCCTGGTAATTTTTCTTTTTCTTTTTGTTTGAGAAAAAAATTATCATCTTGTGTTATTATTCCCAAATTTATTGGGAATAAAGCTTAGTTTGTTGTTGTTTGATTCTTTCTCGGTTGGCTGAGCTGGCTATGGTCACCCCATCCCCTCCTTTGGGGCCAACCTGGTTCTCTAGGAATCACTTAGTGACAATAACTATCACGAAGACCAAATGATGCAATATTTTATGCTTAACCAGTAAACAGCACTAGTTCGACCTGGGGAATATCATCAATATTTGGCGGCTATGATAATCGCACATCTGTTAAAGAGAATTCGACTAGCAAGCCATTTAGTGAACCTGTTCAGAGTGTGGAGCATAGTTTTTCTGTCATTCATCTGAGAGAGGTATGTTCACGGGGTATCCTCTCCAGAATATTAGTTTGATTTGGTCATTGAGATTTTGTCTTTATTAATGGGCTAACAAGTTCTGTACTGTTTTTCTTGAAGCCCCCTGCTGTCTTGAGGCCTTCAGAAACTCATTCAGAGGATGCTATTGAGATTGCTATTACCAAGCTTTTATTGAGGTCATATTATGACATTGTTCGGAAGAACATTGAAGATTCTGTACCTAAAGCAATTATGCATTTTCTGGTAATTGGTTATTGTTTTACATGAACTTTTTGACTTCCTTTTCTCTTGTTTTGCGATCTTTTAAATTTTTCGCCTTGGATTTAACCACCATAACCTGTACTATTCACATTAGGTGAGCTCCCCCTACCCCACCCAAAAAAACAAAGAAAAATAAAGTAGGTAGTGGGTATTTATTGTTTGAAAGTGGATTGGTAGTGTATAAAATCATTATAGTTCAGTTTTTAAAAAATATTGTATTAATTCACCAATATGCTGTTTGAATTTGGAATAAATGTTTTTTTTAGCAGACAACCTTTTATTTTTGATAAGAGAATTTGATTATTCGTCTTGGATATGTACCTGAAAATGCCTGCCGTCTGATTTCTGCATTTGCAGATGTAAAGCTATCTACAATACTTTTGTGGTTTGCCTATCATTGTTGTCTCTTCATGAATAATAATATGCCTTTCTGTGCCAATTTCTATCTCCATTGTTCAAATATCTTTTATTGAGTGCCATCGTTTTTTATTTTTGACCTTTTTATGTTTTTATCCATCTTCCAGGTAAATCACACGAAACGGGAGCTCCACAACGTTTTCATCAAAAAGCTTTACAGGTATATTCTATTTTAAGAATTTATTAGTTTGGTCCATGGGATACCCAAATGGAACTTCAAAATAGTACTTGCATCTTGGTGTGTACAAAAGAGGAGATCAGCTTGTGGCCTTTTCATACTTCAATCTTGACTAATAATTGGTTCAGTTGACTGTAATAAAGTATATGTTACATTTGTCATTTACAAAAATTGTTGTGCTCATATGTTAATGTTATGTATGGAGCAGGGACAACTTGTTCGAAGAGATGTTACAGGAACCTGACGAGGTATCTATGAAAAGAAAGCATACTCGAGAAACCCTTCGGGTTCTACAGCAAGCTTTCCGGGTAAGTGCTTGATTCTTCAGTTACATAGAAGCGCTTCATCATTTTTTGTCTAATTTTTTAACTTGTATAGTAGTGAGCACCATTGTCTGGTTCTTTCCGGATTCTGGACGTGCATTTGTTTGTCACAGATTTTTCTAATATCATTTTCAGCCACACATATTATGGAACCCACAACTTTTCCCCATTTTTAACCACACATTCTCCAAAAAAAAAAATCATTTTTCCCTTGGAAAAATCTGTGCCAAACAAGCTTTTAATGTGGATATCAGCATGGCTAATCACTTTTCTTTTTTAGATGATAATTAATTGAGACTTGCTCTGGTGATTATTTATTTCATTCTGACCTTGATTTAACTGATGGGGACGAAAGTACACAAGCATAAACATCTTCCACGACTGGCTTGTGACAACGTAATTTTGGATATCTTTGGTGGGCAGAAGTTATTTTTAATTAAGCACCCAAATGCATTTTGTTCATTGAGCATCACTGATTTTCTTATTGTTTTCTTCTTTCCCAAAAGGACTTGTCTTGAATTTGTGTTTTTCTAGCCCTGCATATCTTCTTACGTCAAATTCTTCTTCTGAGTCCCAAAGACAACTTAAATGATCTTTCTACTTTTGTATGTAGACATTGGACGAACTACCGCTTGAAGCTGATACAATTGAGAGGGGCTACAACTTAAGTACTGATCCAACTGGACTGCCAAAAGTCCATGGGCTTCCAACCTCATCTATGTATTCTACTACCAGTGGTTCAACAGAATTTTATACTTCTCAGTCCAAAAATCCCAAATCCCGCAAGTCATCACATTCTGGTGAATTACACTCACCATTTTATGGAAATGCAGATTTTAATGGTGGGGGACGAAATTCTATTCCTGGCTTTTATCGAACAGTCGACGTGTAAGTTACTTGAAGTATCCATCAGACCAAGTTCTCAGATTCTCACATTCATTTGATGCCAGCATTCTTGCTAGATGGAGGACCATACTTCATAGAACGAGTGTGGATGTTTTGGAAAAAGTATTCTTTCAGATGAAGACACTAAAATTTACCGTATTTTTCCCCTCAACATGGTTGGTTATATACGCATGGCTTATCAGAAGCTCCAATAAGAATAGGAGCAATTGCTTCCCTCCTTTAGTGGTATGCTGCAAATTTTTACTGTTTTTTGTGGGATGTAGCAGATGTATCTAGCTCTTCTACTCCTTGAAGTCGGCATACTTTGCTTATGTTACGCTTTTTATCAACGATACTTAGTGTTGCTGGTATTGCAAAGTGTAAAGCTTCTTACGAGGCTTGCTTATAATACATGTTTTTTCCGAGTAATAGTGATGCGCGTTTTTGAACTATGTTTTGGGAGTGCAATGGTACCATGTTCTGATTGTTTACATGTAAAATTTTGTTGGAAGCCCTTTGCTGATGTTCTGTGGTTCATATCGGCGTATCCCATTTAAAATTGTTGACGCGACTTTGGTTGATCAGACCAAATCACCATATCAATGTTCCATTAGATTCACTATATGACATAACCCTGTGTAGAATTTATTGATCCGCCTCGTTTAAAAGTTTTAGTGGATAAGATTAGATAAATTTATTTATTTAGATTACGTGTTCATAGCTTCTCTTTTAGCACTGGCTAGAGTAGTTTTTAATTCACGTGTGAATAATTTTCATAACAAGACTTGAATTCGTTAGATTTGCCTTTATTGGTGTCTTGTTGAAATGAGGCTGGAACCTCGTACCTTTACTACTACTGAATTCATTTTGATTTATTATTATTTTTTTAATAAGTTTGACAGCATCGTCAAAAAGTTTAAAGTGATAGGTTGATCGACTTAAATTATGTTCGAACAAAAATAAGATATAAGCATGGAAGAGAAACATACTCAAAACAACCCATAGCCATATAGTGTTGTCTTGTGTTCTGCTAACATTGTTCTTAATCAAGCATCCAAACAAGAAATTTGGAAATGTATGAACATAGGCTATATGTAAATTGAGTTTTACATTAAGTTTGACATTCTTGCGGGTGGCAATTTTTTTATGGATTTTACTAGTAGTAGAAATTACGTAATATGATATGAAAAGAAAATATTGGACAAAAAAGTTGATTGTGTTTTAAATTGATAAATGGTGACGTGCTGTTATGTGATATTATGTAATCCATTTTGTAAATTTAGATGTAGATGTAATAAAATCCATATTTTAGATAATGATTTTCACAACATTTTAAACAATCAATGATGCAGATTTTGATAACACTATGTCAAACTTAATTTACATCAAGTGTGTAAACTAATTTAATCCATGTCTGAATTATGCGGCATTTGGAAGTAGGATCCAAAAAATTTACAGTCGCGCTACGAAGATAACCTGGTTTCCGAAAAGTCATCCTCAATATATTTTTTATTGACTAATAATACTAATCTCTAATTATTCAGAAAAATGCATCTTTCTGGGAGGGCCTCTGGTTAGTCTTGTTCGACCATCAAATAACAAAAATTACCATGTTCTTAATTTTCATTAATCTAATTCAAAAGGATGCCTGGATGCCCAAGTCAAACGACACATAGAGGGTCAAACATTAATAAACTCGAAACATTGTATGGTAACTAACTGCATGCAACCCTTGACGCACATAAAAAAAAATTAACTGTATGCACCCCTTACGAAAAGTTGCATTCCCTCCCAAATGTCATCATTCAAAATGTGTATATATATACATTGCCCACCATAATCTGCATTATTAGTTCTTCAATTAAGAGAGAGAGAGAGAGGATGGATGCGGAATATGGTAGATGGGGTGTGGGATCGGTGGTGACAATGCTGTGTATTGTGTTGTGTTTGATATTTTTGCCGCTAGCAATGGGGCCGGGGTCGCTGCAACCGCCACCCTCGTATGTGTTCCTCATTTTCCCTGTCTTGATGGCTGTCATTCTCATTTACCTTTCCCAGACTTCAAACACTCGTTAGTTCGTTCAATTATACTGTAATTTAGAATTTTGTACACAATCCTCTTTTGCAGCAGGAGTCCTGTTTATGTATTATGATAATTTTGCGATTTTAGATACAAAAATTTACAGATTTTTTAATGGCTTCCCTCCCTTTTTTTTTTCCCCCTTCCCTACATATTTATGATTGTTATTCGATGCATAGAATGAAACTGCAGCAACCGGAAAGGCATCACTGGCCATTTGCGTGAGATTAATTATTCCGATCATAGCCTAAAATGGACAAGTCCATACATACACAATGTGCCATTAAGAGATCAATGGAGAAGCCAAAACTATTATACAAGAAAAATAAACAGCTATCTATATAAAAAAAACCTAAGAAATTTACAATTAAACAGAACCTTTAATCTAAGGGGGTTAAACTGGTACATTTCCTCCAGTTGTGTATCCAGTAAATTAAAATATTCTCCAAGAGTTGCATCATTTATTCATGTATCGAAGTTAAAAGTTTAGTCTAACACCACCTTGAATCACAGACTGTATCTCACTACTATAAACAGAAACATCTCTATGGGTTTAATGTCAGCATCATCACGAATCCCAATCAAATGGAAACCATGATTCATGTCCCTGGCCAGTCAGTATCCATATGTGAATCGACATCAACCTGCAGACAATAATCTCAAACAATATAATAAAAATGCTAAAAGTTTCTCATCCAAATGGAGTTTCAAGTGCATGTTAGAATTTAGTTTCTTTTTCTTTCTAAATATTGTCCAATCATCGATACCAAACATATGATAAAGGCACAGACCTGCTCACAGAAGTTTGCTGGAATACCGAATTCTGCGCCGGAGACATTTGCAAGTTCTTCAATTGTTTCCTAGTAAAACCAAAAGTCTTTGTAAAATCAATTTTCAGTCACCAGAAAAGGTCATTTAACTAATGAGACGTGCCCAAGAAATTGTAGAATGAAAAGAAAAAACGTGTGCAAGCATCCACTCAATACAAGAAGATACCGCCAGTTTGGCGATAATATGACATTCAAGATCTTCAAAATATTACGTTTTACTCCTGAAAAAACAATATATGCAGGATTGACTCAGTTCACGATTGTGCATGCAGAGGAGCGCCTCCTTTTAATGGGGTATGTAATTTGCTAATGTTGAATATAAACCTGAATGCAGCTACGTTGGCATGTATGGCAAACATCACGTACCAAACAATGGGAAGTTCAGTTCTTCATTTTTCTTCTGACGATTAAAGTAAATATACGCCATTTTCAACATAAATTGAAGTATCCAACTTTCTAAGATCTTGCCATATACTGTTTACATGGATGTTCCTCAAGATTTTGGGGGTGCAGAAGGGGAAGAACAAGCAAACAGGTATGTTTGTAACCCCACCAAAACGGAGAAGTTTTGGACATAACTATCACCTGTTCGTCAAGGTTGACCGAAGAATTTCCTATTCCAATGGAGGAATCTTCAGTAATCCCTTCAGTAGTTTCGATTAAGTCCTGAAAAATGAAAAAAGTGAAATCAACACTGAAGAATAGGGATTGCTACCTAGAAGCAATGACAATCATTTAACTGCAGGAAACCATCAGCACAGATGTATCAAAAGCACTCCATTTCAAATGCAGATAGAAAATAACATTGATCAGCTGAGGCTGTCTTGACCAAGTGCGAGGAGAAGCATGATCAGATAGACATCATGCACTGTCCTCTACCCAACTGTTCACCAGATGGAGCAACTTTCTGGTTCTCCATTTGCTGCTCATTCCCGATTTGAGATTTATTGCTTATCAAAACATAATAAATTTCAACAAATTGACCCATTGCAAAGGCATTGTAACACATTTACAAAGCAGAGGTATAATTTTGGTTACTTGCGATATTTGCTCGGAGTGTGTAGCTTTGTGCCACTGCCATGCACTTCAGATAATTTCATGAATTCAATTTGTATTGATTTTCTTTACCTGTAATGTACACACTGACCAACCACAAACACAATTACCAAACCGAGGAAGAATGTCAAGACCATCAAGGATCCTCTCAACATCCTTTTTCTTTACTTTTTTTTTGAGCAGATACGAGGGAACTACCTGACACTTTCACTCTTGTGATGGCGGTACATAATTGAGTGCGATTGATATAAGCTCATGCTCCCCCTTCTACACATTTAGCCCCTGTTTGACACCCATTTTGGGTGAATTTTTTTTTTTGGAATAGTGATTGATGGAAAATTGTGTGGTTAAAAAGTAAGGAGATTTTTTGAGTTTATGTGTAATATTATTTTATTGATGAAATGTGTGGTTGAAATGAAGGAAGAGAAAAAAAATGAGAAATAGAATGAGAAAAAAATGGGTTTCAAACAGGGGCTTAATCAAAACTAATCATATGAAAAGATCCTTGCAAATGAGCGGCTGAAAACATAATTCTAGGCAAATATCTGATTCTCTAGAATACAGATCCAAACCCTGGTCTGGCCATTCTTTATTCTACTATGACAAGATAGCTGCAGTATGCAAACTCCACTTTTAAAAAGACTTACATGTTGAAAAGTGAGAGTAAGTGCTGCCATCAAAGAGAGTTTACCAAAAATAATATACTTGAGTGAATTTCTAACAATTGTTCAGAATCTGAAGTCCTTGCTTAATTATTTCTAACAATTGTTCAGAATCTGAAGTCCTTGCTCAATTATTGCTATATGCACAGCACAACCTATGCAGTCAATCATTGTGGGTTTGCAGAATCCCAGATTTTGATAAATGCACCTCATTGATAGCTTCTTAATTAACCAGAGATAAACTGGAGGTATTCTAGGATCATCTAATAAAATGATGATTCCAGGAGCAAAACTACCTAGAGGAAAAAAAATATAACAACATGCTACATGTACATCATGGTTGACAACAAGTTTGATACTCTTTCATGTGGCAGCAATCTACATCATTGATTTTAAACATATCCATCCCATCACTACCTAGATTCCTTCCACCCAGGGGATGTCATCCTTGGTGTCAACCAAGGTACATCTAGCTTAATTCAAAATATAATAACCACCAAATATGGAACATTTTTTAATAAGCAATAGTCACTTGAACAAACAGTTCCTGATCCAACTGCAGATAGATCCATTTCCCATTACAGTTACGCAGGCACTTTTTATAATAATTATATGTCCTTTTCTCCTAACATTTGGTAATATCTAAAGAGTGCAAATCAATGTCCTGTCGAATGATATCATAAAAATTTCTTTCTTCTCTTATTCCCAAAATTTCTTGTTTTGTTGGGGGAGCATCTGGAAAATTCTGTTTGTTATAGCGATTCATCTTGTGATGTCGGAAATTCAGTCTTGGTTGTAAGCTTTGTTGTCAAGCTGATACTGAAATTTAATGTGAATAATATCCTATTTGAAGTCGTGTATGGTTACTCCTTGTTCTTCCAAACATGTGTTGGCACGTGACAAGATACCATCACATGTTAATACAATTTTAGCCAAGATATGACATAACTATCTGTGCCAAAATCAGTATTACTTTTGAAGAGTGCTACCTGTGCAGTTGGTCTAATTGAAAACTTTGCAGACTCCAATAGTGCAGGTTGTGTCTCCTCTGGGGTTCTCTGTTCACCAAAAGGAAAAAAAAAAAAGAGTGCGTTTTAGAAAATCATTTGTGAAATTATCTAACGAAGTAAATTTTCATTCACCCCTTTCCTTCAAACAATATTCGAACCAGCTGCATCTTAAAGTAATCTCCTATTTATTAGTTTCTCTGTCTCAATCAGAATATCTTCCAAAAAATTAAAGATTCCATGCATCACATTCTATTGATTATGAAAAAAATAAACTAAAATCCATAAATAGTCAAATAATTGACAAATCAATATCTCCTGAAGCCAGCGCCATAGATCTCCAATCCAGTAAGTTTATAATAGATGTTATCCACACATAATTACCTCCTCGTCCTGGTTGTGATAGGAACTTTCAGGTTCATTGGCTGCAGGCTTGATCTCAGGAGTTTCCTGGTGAATTTATGGACGTCATAACAGAATTTGACAATAAGGTAACACTGGGGAAACTGGAGAAAGTAATACAAGTCTTCCCTCATCAAGACAATGATAACTAAGCACCATAAAAGTGAAGGTTAAAAAATGAATCGAATCTTCCTACGTAATATTATTTGGTCAGTGAAGAAGAATAGGTAGAAGTTGAGCTGCTTCTCAGATACATACTGGCTCACTTTGATCAAATGATATATGCCTCTGTCCCTTTGTAAGATCCCTCAGAGTTCCCTAAAAACACAACTAAATGATGAGAAAAGAGAATGGAGTAACAAAACGTAAATATTAAAATGATACTATTTGTTATTGGTTCTAGAACCCTTTGGATTATATGTTAATTTCATCTCTAACTAAAAACAACAATCAAAGTGGATAACCTCACCTTGTTTGCCCACATCAATCCACAGGCATTGCATAAAGTTCTAGGACCTGCTGGCCCCCGCCGCATTGCTGGAGTAGAATTTTCAGTAACCCCACAATGTAGACATCTACGTAACCTATTAAAAGAATGAGAAATCAAAAGTCCATACAAAAGAATGAGTAAGAGAAGGTCACAATAAAACATTCAGGGGCTCTGTATTTTCCGATACTTTTCTGATTCCAGAAATTTGAAAGAAGATTGTTACTGGGCCGTCAATTAGAATTAGTTGGGGCATGCTTTTAATATATTTATCAAGAAATATTCTAGAAGTAACCATGGGAGATAACTTGCATACCTAATGTTTCGAAGAAAGATGCAGAAACTTGTTGCTATGTTGATATTTGTCAAATTTAATTACTCAAGAGATTATACGGACGAAAATATAATGGAAACAGCTGCCAAACAGATTTTTCTATCTACTCCAGGTTTTAGATGTTGAATTGAAGAAGAAGCCTCTTGTTAAAACATTAAGTATCATATTATAGTTCCTTGGTAGCTTCAACAAGAATGCGTTTCCATTTTATAGAGAAAAAAATACAAAAAAAAGAAAAAAAGGCTGGCAAGCATAAATTATTGCAACCACGAACCATTATGTAGAATGCTACATTAAAAGAAGAACAAAAAATAAAAATGGTACTTGACATGGTGTAAAGTATGATAAACAGGGCGTCTAAGTAAGCTGCTATTATCCAGTGAAGAATAATCTCCATACTCACACTGGTTCTGCACGAGAAGTGTCGTGGCCTGAAACCCAAATATCATTGGATGTATTGGGACTCCCCTTTACAGAGGCAAATTGGCCATTTTTACGGTGCATCCTGACGGATAATTTAGTCAAACATAAAACTAATTAAACAGAGAAACAAAAGCATTTACTTTTGTAGAGTATAACTGAAAAGCAGTGTCTATAACTCAATGTACTCCACTCAAAATTTCTATTCTGTTTTGTTAAGCAAAGTAGAAACACTAATGAGCAATAATGCCTTTCCAAAGTTCCTTTCCCATTATAATTGACCACATCGCAGTACAACTTTCTAAAGTTCCCCTTCTTGACTCTCAACAATGTCAGGATTTAGCCAACAAACTCTAGCCAACAATGCTCTGAACTAAACAAACCAATCGTCGCAGAAATTTCTCTTGCAGAGCAACATAATGAAAAGAACAGCACATAATACTTTTTAAGCTGTAAATAAAACTCACCTCTGAGCAACTTCTTTTCGGCAAGTGTACCTAATCTTCTTCTCAAAGCATCTCTCTTTCCGCTTCTCACGGAATCTAACCAGAGATGCAATTCTCCGAGAAACAGTAGGAGGACTCAAACCATCATCTACAGCCTGCATTCCATTTCACATGGTAACAGTAACAATACCTTAATAAATTTTGTACATAGAAATTAAATTAAAAACCAAAAATCAATATATAGTCAGTACCTTGTTATTCTGTCGTAACAGAAATTCTGAGCTGGGTACTCTACTAGGCATTTCTTGACCACCCAATAGTAACAACACTGCTTGCACCTACAAAATTTATAGATACAAACGAACAATATCACGCATCAACAAAGAAACAGCGTGCAACAGTCAATCAATTAATCAATCTATTTATCCATTTACTCACTCATTCAGCTGATATTACAATCATCATCAATAAAATAAACAACACAAAAAATAGCACAGGCGTGAAATTCCATAAAGCAATCCAAATGCAATCAATTAATCAATCTATTTTATCCATCACTCATTCAGCTACTATGAAATCAATCTTCATCAGAAATAAAAAAGAAAAATAGCACAAAAGCATGAATTCCATAAAACAATCCAAATGTAACCGTCAGTCAATTAATCAGTCTACTTATGTAACTTATCCAGTTATTCACTAATTCAGGTATTATTACATCAATCTTCTTCAGTAAAATAAACGAACACGTAAAAATAGAACAAAGCGTTAAATTCGATAAAATAATCCATTAATTCCAATACACCCAAACGCAGAAAATTATGACAAAAATTAGTTTGTTAAAAAAAAAAAAAAACCTTTTCAGGAGTGACGGCAGGAAAAACATAAACTTCCCCTTCAAAGGAGATGGTGAGCTCACTAGTCCTCGATGCAGGGGTTCTCGACTGATAATTTACAGGAACCGCCATTGGTGTCGACATTTCCTCACTACTACTCATCTTCTCCTCACCGCCACCGCCGTTATCAGCGGCTTCGAATCCTCCGCCGTTGTCATGCACTCTTATTGGCATGATCATATAGTCCTCACCGCACGGCCTCGGTTTCATCGCATCCATTTATTTATAAACACACATATGCATGCATGTATATAACCATATATACATGTGTCTGTATCTGTGTGTATACTGAATTATATATGTGAAAAAACGGAAGAGAAATCGGAACCCTAACCCTAAGGAAACGGTGTACGAAATTGTCAAGACATTGATTAATAATCAATTAAAAATTGATTTTGAAGTAATTAAAATCTGATTATGAATAAGTGATTATTGTGGAAATGGATAAAAGAAGGAAAAGTGCCTATACTACAAATTGGGGGAAGCAGAGGAAATCATGGCCGTTTGATAAAAAAGGATCACGTGATGGGGACTGAGGTGGGGTCCAGTGAGCGGATAGAATCACGCGACCGGGGAGGTTTTGTTTTTGTTTGATTCGCTCACGTGGCAATTACAGATCAAACGGTGGGTACTGGGTTTTGGATTCGAGTTCAACTTGTGTTTCTTTGATAAATTGAATAGAATATGTAGATTAATAAAAATTAAAAAAAAAAAAAAGGAATATGTGTTTGCGTGCTTGTTTGAGTTTATTGTAAGTGGTTGAAATAATAATTTGATTGAAATGAGGATTGATAAGCGTTAACTGTATTTTACACGATTATTCGTACTTGTATATAAACGAATCATAGCTGTAAAATTGAGTGAATTTCTACTTGCGGCTGTTTGAGCCTCATTTTTGTCCAAACTGCATTTGAAAAAATACATTTTGAAAATAAGAGAGAG
>CAIGRB010161046.1:20386-39034 GCA_903798255.1 Fraxinus quadrangulata
GAAGCGGCCCCACTTCTCGCTCACTTAGGAGATTTCTAAATTTAGAGTAACCTGCATTACTTCGCTCTGATTTCCGACGCACAAGAATCATTAAAAGCCTGCTGCTTATCCTCTTTCCACGGGCATCACTGTTATTATATGAATGGACAGGAGATAACTCTCACGGTGATACTGTTAAGTATTTGCAATTATGTTTTCTCATTGAACCTAGATCTTGTGATCTCTAGTCAGTTAGGTTGAGTTTCCATTACGATAACTTATTCTTTTAGAAGCTTAAGTCTCATTCCTCTAGATGACTTTGTAACTAACTCTCTATTTAACCATTTGGTTAGCGGATCCGCAATGTTATCATTAGACTTTACATAGTCAAAAGAGATTACTCCAGTAGAGAGTAATTGACTTATGGTATTATGTCTATGACGTATGTGTCTAGACTTACCATTGTACAAGTTGCTTTGTGCCCTTCCAATCGCAGATTGACTATCACAATATATGCAAATTGCTGGCACAGGTTTTGACCATCTTGGAATATCCTCTAAGAAATTGCGTAGCCATTCAGCCTCTTCACCACATTTATCTAGAGCTATAAACTCAGATTCCATGGTAGATCTCGCAATAACTGTTTGTTTAGAGGATTTCCATGATATGGCTGCACCTCCCAATGTGAACACAAATCCACTAGTAGACTTTGAGTCTTTAATATCAGATATCCAATTCGCATCAGTATATCCTTCAATAACTGCAGGATATCTGGTATAGTGCAGTCCATAATTACGAGTATATCTCAAGTATCTTAGTACTCTTACTATTCCTTTCCAGTGGTCAGACCCTGGATTACTAGTATATCTACTCAGCTTACTAACTGCGTAAGCTATATCTGGTCTTGTACAACTCATTAGGTACATAAGACTTCCAATTATTCTAGAGTACTCTACTTGAGAAATACCATCGCCTCTATTTTTCGATAGATGTTGACTTGTATCTATTGGTGTTCTAGCCTCGCCAGTATCATCATTATTGAATTTTTCCAAAATTTTGTCCACATAATGTGACTGACTTAGAACGAGTCCATCTGATGTTCTTGAAATTTTAACTCCAAGAATCACATCAGCTAAACCCATATCCTTCATGTCGAATCTTGAATTCAACATATTTTTAGTAGATTTAATCATCTTATCGTTGCTACCAACGATGAGCATGTCATCAACATAAAGACATAAAATGACATAACCATTTTCTGTGTCTTTGATGTAAATGCATTTGTCACATTCATTGATTTTAAACCCACTTTCCATCATGGCATTGTCAAATTTTTCATGCCATTGTTTTGGTGCTTGTTTCAAGCCATATAATGACTTCACCAACTTACAAACTTTATTTTCCTGCCCTGGAGATGAAAATCCCTCGGGTTGTTCCATATAGATTTCTTCCTCTAAGTCTCCATTCAAAAATGCAGTCTTAACATCCATTTGATGTACTTCAAGATTTCGTAGTGCAGCAATCGCAAGTATCATCCTAATAGATGTTATTCTCGTTACTGGAGAATATGTATCAAAGTAATCAAGGCCTTCTCGTTGTCTGTAACCTTTTATTACTAATCTGGCCTTATACTTTTCAATAGTTCCATCTGCTTTCATTTTTCGTTTGAAAATCCACCTGTAGCCTAGTGGTTTGCTTCCTGGAGGAAGATCCACTAGCTCCCACGTATGATTCTGCAAAATGGAATCTATTTCACTTTTAATGGCCTCTTTCCATTGAGGTCCTTCTGAGGAGTTCACAACTTCTTGATAGCTTTGAGGTTCACTTTCAAGCATATAGGTCATAAAATCTGGACCATAAGATTTTTCTATTCTTTCCCTCTTGCTACGTCTTGGTTCAACATCAACCTCCTCTTCTAGTTCTTGGTCCTGATTATTTCCAGTCATAGTCTCATATGTCCGTTTAGAAGAGCTTGCTTCTTCTTTGGACCTGTATGGAAATATATGTTCAAAGAATGAAACATTTCTCGATTCCATTATCGTATTTTTGTGTATATCTGAGATTTTAGATTCATACACAAGAAATCGATAAGCACTACTGTTTTGTGCATATCCAATGAAGATGCAATCTACAGTTTTCGGGCCTATCTTCACCTTCTTAGGTGTTGGGACAGCCACTTTAGCAAGACACCCCCACACTCGTAAGTATTTATAGGAAGACTTTCTTCCTTTCCATAACTCATAAGGGGTTTTTTCCATTTTCTTTCGGGGCACCTTATTTAAAAGGTAATTTGCTGATAACACTGCTTCCCCCCACATGTTCTGAGGTAATCCAGAACTTATTAGCATTGCATTCATCATTTCTTTTAAGGTGCGATTTTTCCTTTCAGCAACACCATTTTGTTGTGGTGAATAAGGTGCGGTGGTTTCATGTATGATTCCGTGTTGTGCACAAAATTCAGCAAACGGAGCTTCGTATTCACCACCTCTATCACTTCTCAACACCTTAACTTTCTTGTTAAGTTGATTTTCAACTTCATTCTTATAGAGAATAAATTTCTCTATCGCTTCATCTTTACTTTTTAGCAAATACACATAACAGTATTTTGTGCTATCATCGACAAAAGTAATGAAGTACTTGTTGCCATCTCTTGTTTGTACAAATTTTAAATCACATATATCACTGTGAATTAAATCAAGTGGTTCTGTATTTCGTTCAATTGACTTAAAGGATGACCTTGTCAATTTTGCCTCAACACAAGTTTCGCACTTATGTTTGGAATCAATATGAAACTTAGGTATGCAATTCAAGTTAACTAGTCTGCGTAAAGTATCATAGTTAACATGTCCTAGTCTACCATGCCACATATTGGAAGACTCAAGCAAGTAAGCAGAAGAGTTTACTTTATTCATTTTTGGTTTAACAACCATTACATTGAGTTTAAACATACCATCGGAAACATAACCTTTTCCGACAAACATTTCACTTTTTGACAAAATAACTTTGTCAGACTCAAATACAATACGGAAACCATGCTTATTTAAAAGCGACCCGGACACTAGGTTCTTACGAATTTTCGGCACATACAGTACATTGTTAAGAGTCAACTCTTTTCCCGAAGTCATCTTCAGAACCACCTTGTCTTGTCCCTTGATTTCAGAAGTTGCTGAATTTCCCATGAACAACTTCTCTTCATTTTCAATTGCTTCAAAAGCCATAAACAACTCTTTATCATAGCACACATGCCTTGTAGCACCGGTGTCAATCCACCACTCTTTTGGATTTGAACCCACCATGTTCACTTCAGAAATGACGGCTGCTAGGTTGATGTCAGATACATTTTCAACCACATTTGCTTCTTTTTTCTTCTTTGGCAAACGGTACTTCGTAGATTTGTAACCAATCTTGTCACAATTGAAGCATTTCCCTGGAAATTTCTTCTTGAAAATTCCACATTTTGGCCCCAACTTGGACCCTTTGCCACCAGATAGCCCAGACTTGTTCTTATAGGTTTTGGAGCTTTGGTCATACTCTACAACATTTGCTTTAGTCACAACCTTATTGAACCCTCTTTCAGAACTTTTGTTGTCTTCTTCAATTTGAAGTCTAACAATTAGTTCCTTAACGTTCATTTCCTTTCGCTTGTACTTTAAGTAGTTTTTGAAATCTTTCCATGCAGGATGTAGTTTTTCAATTATGCAAGCCACTTGGAAGGATTTACTCACAATCATTCCCTCGGAATGAATTTCATGCAAGATCACTTGTAATTCTTGTACTTGACTGATTACAGATTTGGAGTCCACCATTTTGTATTCCAAAAAGCGGCCAACAAGAAACTTCTTGGCTCCGACATCCTCGGTTTTGTACTTTTTGTCCAATGACTCCCATAATTCCTTGGCCGTTTTTATTGTGCAGTACACATTGTACAATGAATCGGCTAAACCGTTCATCACATAATTCCGACACAGGAAATCAGAATGCTTCCAAGCATCCACTGCACTGATTGCTTGAATGTCTCATTGACTCTCTTGGAGCACTGAAGCATTTTCAGTCAAGAATCTCGCAAGATTCAAGGTCGTGAGGTAAAACAACATTTTCTGTTGCCACCTCTTGAAACTCGAACCATTGAATTTCTCCGACTTTTCCCCGTGATTAATCGAGACTGTCACAGTTGGACCAGTAGCCAGACTTGGCATGAGAGCCACAATCTTAGTTGCACTCGGGCCAGCAACTAGACTTGGCATATTAGCCACATTCTGTATTACTGGAGCCACCACTTGAGCGACATCAGAACTTGGCATAGTCACAGCCTGAGCCACAGGAGGCACAACTTTATTTACGAATCCCACAACGTTATTGGTAGGTGTATTTTCCATTTCTGAAACACAATCAGAATATCAGTACCAAAATATTGCTTTAAGTTTGTAATCCGAAATTGATAAACATTAACTGAATTAGAAGAAGTAAACAAAAAATTGTAGTGGACACTTAATGCACACATAACTCCTTCGTTTGAATTCTGACGTTTTGGAGTTACAAAATAAATGAAAACGTTTTCAGGTTATATTTTAAATGGAAAAACATAAAATAAAAATTTCAAAATGTGGCTTGCTCTTTGTGGCCAATTTTTAAATGGTTAACCTTACAAATTATTAATCCATATATAAATTGGTCCACAAATTCATTTCTATCATATGTGAGATAACTATTTAAATTTTCCCACATTGCCACATTTCTTTTCCTTTTTTCAATGTGGATTGGTACTATTTATAGTTCCCATATATTTTCATTTTTTCATTTCTAACCAATGTGGGATTGTAATCCCTTTTAAGGCTCCTCTTTAAATCCAAACTTTTAATTAATGTGGGATTAATTTTACATACACAAGTAAAAATCTATTTGTCATTCCAAATATTTTTCAACAAAAAAATGGTCACCACTCGCCATTGAGTGTTGGGATTCTCAATTCCAAATCTGCAGTCCAGCTGTCTCACCACTGGATTATCTGGTCTGAAACTTGCTTTCACACAAATACCAACTTTTCAAAGATAAAAAGCATTTGACCCGAAGCATTCTTATCAAAGAGTTGACCCCCATACCTTGTAAGCACTTCAAAACGACAGACCAAGTCAAATTCAATGTTAGAAAACGCGGAAAACTGTTTGGAGCCTATTTTAATCAAGATATTCATTGTAGTAAATCAGAATTCAAAAGCCATGCATAAATGCCAAAAAAATTAAAACAAGAACTGTTGAAAGAACTTAAAATATTTTCTTCTAATTGCAAGGGTATTAAAACCCACAAAATTCTACAATTGTTCACCATGTAATGTACAAGATGATGAAACAAAACTCGAGTACACGTTCTAAGGGAAAACGGAAGTCGTAAGAATTCCTATCAAAGAATTGCTATATCATTTCTTCTATTCAAACAAAAGAATGGATCAATCAAAAAAATGAACTGTTACTACTTGTGTCACAGCAAGTAGATTTAGTAAGTTCCTTTACAGAAAGGGAGGACTGTGTTACTGCTATTATGAGACAGATTCGATTTGTCTAGAGGAGACGAGCTAGAACACCGGTATTTCCCTACCAAAGCCGGTCGGTGTTGATTCCTGAGAAGGGCAGTCTAATCTTAAGTGGCTTTTATTTCTTGGGGATAAATTCACTTGCTCCAAAGCATGGCACTGGAGCCTCGAAGGATAGTCTCTTAAACATCCTATTCGAGGTCCAGCTCCTGTACTCCATTTGCAAGATAGTTTGTTCCCTAATTGAAATGACTTCATATCTTTATGAGAGTTTATCCTCTGGAGAATTGATTGTTCTGAAATTATCTCCTCATTAGTCTCATCATGTTCTTGATGGGACTTGTTATGCTCTTGATTAATGGAATGAGGCTCTGAAGCAAAAGACTCTTCTGCTGTTTCATTTCCATCCATAGGTGATTCCAGCAAGAAATTCTGAGTTTTTAATTCTACCACAGTGTTTTCAATTTTTAATGTCTCCAAGAAATCGTCTTTGCTTGGTATTTGTAGAGTAGTAAGTTTCTGAATGAAGTTGTGAGAAGTTCTTGATTTGGGCATCTCTATTGCAGCGGAAGTCTCTCCTTCTCTAGATACATCTTTATGCAAAATGGAGTCATCAGTATCATTTTCTATTGTCTCTAACCGACCCTTTTCAGTCAAGTCTTCTTCGGAGGAGATACTTCTCAAGTATAAACCTCCCTTCTTTCCCATAGATTCTTCTTCTTCTTCATCAATGGAATCAAGCTGGATAAAACACGATTAAACTTACTCAGCCTTTAAATCTTGATTTCTCATTGTACAAAACATGAAGTGCATGGTTAATACATAGTATTAGAGAGTAGTGGAGAACAAAAGATTAATAATGAACTTCTCTATACCTTAACATCTGTGAGATCCACATTATTCTCTCCGAGAAATGATATGAACTCCTGAAAATTTTCTAGGGTCGGTCGATAATGGCCACTGTGAGGCCAGACTGCCTGTCGAAATTCAGCAAAGAATGAATTGAGTTAACATTCAAACGGGTGAAAATCAAGTAACAAAAGAACTTTTTGAATGACAGATTTTATTTGCAACTTTCAATAGTGTTAAAGTACCTTTAAAATTCCTTTTTCGACTACAATCCTCCCCGCTGCCAATGTGGCTCCTCCAGCCAGGAAACTCGAGTGCTGAAATGTGCCTTTCTTCTTCTTGCCTACATATAAAGTCCTAGAGGTGCTCAGTACAAAAATCCACTTAGCACCTTTTGGTTCTATAGTGGTGTCCAAGAGCTCCCCTGTTTGCTTGTAGAAGAGTTTTCCGTCCTCGAGTAAAACTTCATAAGCCTTTCTCTCCATCTATGAAAGAAAATAAAACTATTAAGTACGAAAATTCTTCGAGGTTGGAAGAATTATTCAACTAAAATTAAACAGAGAAAAGAGAACCAATGAAGGACATATGGACACACCGGACCAAGATACTTGATGCACTGTTGTTGAAGTTTTGATCGAGAACATTTCTCAATGATGTTAACCTCCTTGCCTTCGCCTATATCCAGCCTGCGTCATTAGAATAGCACCTATAATGTCAAAATGTGAAAAAAACAAAAAAATCTCCAATAGAACAGTTCTAGTGGCAAAACAAATATTTTCACTTGGCAGATAATTACCAGTAGAAGAAGGGTTCCATGCTTTGAGAATTCAGCCATTTCACATAATAGAAATGGAGATTGTGCCCATAACGATGTCGTGGATCAATCTGCTCAACACAAAAAGATTGAGTCAGCAACAATTCCAAATTAGAAAGAATGGTATATAAGAGAAAGAAAGGATATTATAGAACGAATTTCTCACCGCTTCGAGCCAATGTTGTAAAGCAAGTTTCTGGGCTTTGCCGTTCTTTGATAAACCTTTCCCAACCTGCAATTTAAACGGAAATAATGTAAGAAAATTTAAAACTTTTGTCAAAATTAAATTTGCACAACTGCACAATAACTTAATTAGAATTCACCTTGGCAGCCCTTGTTCTCGCTCTAGACCAGCGTGACATGGCAGTCTCGTGTTTCTCAAGATCAAAAAATGAAATGGAACTATGCTTGAGTTCGACAAAATCTAATAGCTTCCACCAGCTCTGCTCGACAAGAACAGCACAATCTGCTAACTTTCTTCGTGTTCGGAAGCTTTTGTACACTTTCTGCAACCTCACAGCAGCCTCATGTTTGGGGCTGCTAGGTTTCAAACCAGCCAATTGTGGGATTCCCTCCATCGAAAACGGACTGACCATCTCTTGGCAGGCACATTTATCTTCGACTGACACTTGAATGGAGTTCATTTCAGTTTCTCTTGCCCTCAGGCTAACAGATCCTTCGGTCAACATTTTCCTCAACCCTAATGATTGCAATATTGTATGTTCGCCAGATCGAAGTGGATTTTTCCCGTCATCATCCCCGAGATTGATCGATTTAACAATGACAGATTCAAAACCATTCTCTAAATCACTATAAACACTGTGCAGACATGAACAAGATACCCCCATGCAATTTAAAAATGGATTATGAACGACCTAGGCACCTGGATTTTTGTCAAGAGAAATATTTACTTATAAGCGAATTTCACATATATATAAACAGAATCAAATCCAAATACAGCTATGTCATATGCTACATTACTACGTTAAACTTCAAGAAAATCAAACAAATCAGAATTAACATAATTTAGAACAGAGCCATTAAGTTATTTCAAATAAGACAGGCAAGTAATCAGTCAAATGAGCTGTAAAATCAGTTAAAATAAGCGAAAATCTGAAGCTGCACATTGATCCATAATCAATAACACTGCCAGTACAGATAGCAAACGTCACCTAGATCCCATCAGACGGAACCGAAAAGGGGGTGCATTTTCAATATCATTAACGTCTAACAAAAAAAAAACTGGCCAAATTTTTTCCAACTAAAGCAATTAAGACGCACCAATCAAGCAAAATGCAAAGAACCCATAACCCGTTTTATGAAAATTCACACACAACAATCTATCATGTCGAAAAAACCAATTCGTGATTGTTTAAAAATTTGAATCATCACGTAGGTCAGAAGGAAAACCAGAAATCAATAACAAAACAAGAAAGATTAAAAAATTACCTAAATGTACGACAATATTAGACCGAAATATCTAGAGAGATTGGCGGGCTAAGAATGGATGAATGAGAAGTCCGAACCAATAAAAATGAGAGAGAATATAAGAGTTTGTGATTGATTCGTCTCTTCAAAGAGTAATGAGATGTTATTTTCTTTCTGTTTTTGTGGGATTTCAATGCTGTTCTCTTTATGAATAAATGTTACAGAAGCTTGTAAATGCGCGTGTATATATATAGGAGTGAGTAGAGCTGAGGAGGGAGACGAATTGTAGAGAGAGATGGGGGTGTAGAGGAGAGAGAAACACGTGGAATTGACTTTTATGACGACGAGGTACTGTTGTTGTTTTGCCACCCAAAAAAACTTCACCCTCCATTTCTCTTTTTAAATAGGATAAATATATTGACATTACAGTTTTATTTATTTTTTATTTATATTCTTATCATTAATTAACTTATTTTATTCGCCAAAAAATTCATTGAGGGAGCTTCCGTATTTTTACATAAACAAGATAAACAACAAATATAAATATTTGACAAAATATTTTTCAAACGCTACTTGAATATTTGAATATATTTTATAATATTTTATTAATTGAAGATTAAAGATAAGAAAGATACAGCATACAAAAGTTGCATTGGAAATATATTATCTTTTGAATATCTTCGGGCATGCCACGAAAATCAAAAAATACTAATAATGATATCTTCTTATTTTTTGAGTTTGAAAAAGTATTTTTAAAGGTCGATTTCCTCTTCAATTAATTGCTAAATTTTATAAATTTTGATTGTATTCATCTATCATTCGTAGCAACTTATATCTTTACCTTTCGTAACTGCCTAATTTCACTATTTTAACTATGTTTTAGAAGCTTGTAACTGTAAAACTTCTAAAAGTAAAAAAATTATTATTTCCTTGTTTAGAAAGTTATATTGAAGTTTGATGAAGTCAAAATTCAAGTTCTACCCGTCAATAGAATTGATTGACTCAGTAAAATTCAATATTACCAAGTAAACCCACACCATAGCTTATGGCCCAAGCTTCTTAATTAAGCCACTAATTATGATTATAGTAATTAATTTTAGGGAGCATATCGATGATGTGTATGCTTATGTTAGGTGTTGTTGGTGATGTGTATATCTTGAATTAGGTGAACATTTAATTTGGTTTTCCTTTCTCTAATTGAATTTGGCCATTGAAACTTCCGTGTATGCGAAAGACATTAGTATATTACCAAAATATTGAGCATTTATTTTGTGGTTGCCAACTCTACAATCCACGAAATCTTAAAGCCCTAAACGTATTTTAGAGTTTTTATTGGAGTCCTAAACATATTTTGAAGAGATAAGCTAGCAAAGGGTCTACCTTCCAACCTGTACAAAGATTCACCAGATAGGCCTAGTTTTCGAGACAAGTATCCAATGCAATGTAACCTAAAATTGTAGTTGAAACCAATTATGATACTAATACCAATGGCTTTCTTTTATTTTCAGGCTTCTACGGAAAAATAAATCTAAAGAAATTCGGTTAGTTGGGATTTTCTAAAGATGTATTTGAAAATTCATTGGATGGGTGATCGAACGCATACCACTTTTACATATTCCATTGCGCTTAACGGGAGCCTTTATGGATTCATAAAGGGAAGATGGGGGCTACGACAAGGTGATCCATTGTCTCCATTTTTATTTGTTATTTGTCTTGAATATTTCTCAAGAATGTTGAAGGGAGCAATCGAAAATAGTGAATTCAACCATCACCCTAAATGTAGCCCATTGAAGATAACTCATCTAGCATTCCTGGATGATTTGATGCTATTTGCTAGAGGAGATGTTATCACGGTTGGTATCTTGATGGAATGCTTATCCAATTTTGGAGACACGTTGGGATTAAGGATGATTGTGAACAAGTCTAACTTGTATACGGCGGGAGTTCATGGGCAAGAGTTGGAGGATATTCATCAATTAACTAATATAGCCAAGTGTTCTATGCTATTTCGTTATTTTGGAATACCATTTGCGAGGAAAAAGTTGAAAATTAACTCTTATAACGCCTTTATCAACAAAATCTTGGTTGCCTATATTGGAGCATGGTCAAGGATATATTTGTCTTATGCAGGGAGAACGGAACTAGTGAGAGTCGTTCTTCAAGGTGTCGAATGTTTTTGGCTCTCCATTCTTCTTATTCCGGCCACGGTTGCATCAAAGATTATTAGTCTTTGTCATAACTTTCTTTGGAGATCTAAGAAGCCATTAGCTGTTTGGAGTAGTATTTGCTTGCCGAAACACGAGAGAGGGCTTGGATTTAGAGAAATTAAATGTTGGAACTCGGCACTCCTTGCTAAAACTCTTTAGGACATTCACAACAAGAAAACTAATATGCGACATCCTTTCCTTTCCTCTCATTTACAATCTAGCTACTTCGTTCTCATCTTTCCCTTTATGTATTGCCAAGTGGGATACAAGGAAGCGCCTAACTTTGAACATAAATAATACCTATCGCTCTTAACATTCCAAGCGATCGATGGTCATGAACCTTTTATTAATATTAAGGGAAAAAAAAAGAGTTGGCACCTGAGAGAATTCAATAACACTCTTTGTGTAAAGTGGGTAAATCAGAATTTTTAACACATGACAAATGTTTGAGAGTATACGGTGAGGAAAGAAGACTCTTCATTGTTTAAAAGGTTGCTGGAAATACATGACCAGATTTCACTGCCTGAACACACCGTTCAAGCCGCAATGGTAGGCGGCAGACTGGACAACCTCATGCAAATTCAGCATTGTGATTGTCTATGAATATTTCAGACTGAAGGGGCTGAAGGCAACTTGGGACAAAATAAGGCACTCGGAGATAGATCGAAATTGCAATTTTTGTGGAGATACGGTGGAGACGAAACAACACTTTTTTTCATGTGTCAATTCAGTGCATTCGTATGGGGAAAGATTCGAGCATGACTTAGCATTAGACGCTCTATGTCTACACTACCTAGTGCATTGAAGTGGATTAAAAAGGAGGTTCGAAGGACGTCTTGGCAAAGTAAGGCTAAGCGAATTGCTCTTGCTAGCACCGTTTACCGCTTATGGACGACATGAAACTGGAATATTTTGAAGATCTAATACAGCAAGTTGATAGCATTGTTACACTGATTAAAACACATGTATACAGAATAACTTTTTTTGTATCCGCGTGTTTTGATTCATTTTGAGTATTTAGTATTATGTGAAAACAAACAAACTAGCGACCAAACTAAACAACACGAACTTTGAATTTAAACTGAATTAAACCAAATCGTATTGTTCACACAATATGTATAATTAGTCAAACTAAAGAAGACCTTTTAAAACTCTGTTTATTCACATTAAAAATTTTATTTTCATTCTTCTACTCATATTTAAACACACATTTTTCAATAAAATAATATTTTTCATCACATCAATAACTTCTATTTCTTTTTCAACCACACATTCTCTATTAATCTACTATTCTAAAATATATTCTTTCAAAATAATGTTACTCAAATATACCCTAAATTTTGTGCAAATGAATTGGACACTACTGATTCTCTAATTAATTCAAATATCACTACACTAGAGGGTTTGAGGGTTTCAGTGTTTTGAAGTAATTACAACCCGTTTGGAAGAAAATGCATATTGGAATAGTAAAAAGTTGGAGAACATGTGGTTGAAAAATAAGAAAAAATTTGGATTGCGTGTAAAATTATTTTATGGGAGAATGTATGATTGAAAATAAATGTTGAAAAATGAATTTTAAGAATAATGAGCTCAAACAGGGTTTTGAGCAATTGATTTCTTTCACATCTCTAGAATATTTGTGCAATTTTTTGAAAAAGAGACACTTGACAGCATTGTACTCAGGAATATAATCGACGAAGTAAAATAGTTACCTGTATAGAATATTCTGGTGAGCAATAAAAGTTAAAAAATTTCAAGTAAAATTAATTGAGATCTTTCTCTAAAACCAACATTTTCAGTATAATATTATTTATTTTGTGCAGCTGAGGAAAAAATCATTTTTTTCAACATTCATTTTTAACAACACGTTCTTTCATAAAATTATTTTTACACGCAAATTTAATTTTTCTTATTTTTCAAATACACATTCTTTAACTTTTTACTATTTCAAAATGTATTTTCTTGATAAAATAGAGCCTAAACATTGGCCTAACATTATATTTATTGGTTATATTGTCATTCCAACTGTTTTTTCAGATCTCCATGCAAGCACAAGATGGGTACGTTGTACCGTACTACGGTGTGGAATAATAATCCTCCACGTTTTGTGATGGAACTGAGCCATGTGGTCTATAATTAATTTTTCGACACAGACAGACAGACACAACTAATCATGTAAGTATTCACATTGTAGGTTCTTCACAATTTTTGTGTTATTTTTTACTTTTTTAATGAAGAATCTTAAGCTCCTTAGCTATGGTTGAAGCCGTGACACGTTATCAAACTTCGTATGTGACTATAAAATTAGAGTAAGGGTGGTGGGTTCAACTAATAAACATACGTGTAGCTCGAATTGGTGGCGTTACCAATCTTTTTCTAATTAACCTTGTATATTTAATGGTCATTCATTCAATTATATCTACAAAGGTAGAGTTTTGTTAATCGTTAGTGATAAGTAAGTTTCCACTAACACGATTCAACTAACCTTATATTCGATTTCAAGTTTTTATAGATTAGTTTGTTGTTACGACATTCAAAAACGAGATCTTCAATCAAATGGAACATAATTACATTGACATAAAAATCTTGCTCTCAGATAATTGAACAAGATTATATATATATATATCTACTAAAGCAAGTTAAGCTTCAAACAATCTTGATAAATGACAAATGGTCATTTCACGATCGACACCCTATTAATCTTTTGGAAACATTATCCATAAAACAATTGGGAGTCGATCTTTAGGATCTTCAACCTTTGTATAGCTGTATTTTTAGGACAAAATTAATAGATTGATGTCTATCTTAAAAGATACTACACTTACATTAATTATTTGTTTATTTGACAAAACAAATTTATTTTAGGTGAATATTGTCTTAACACGTCACTCACTATCCTCTAAAAGGGCTAAAGGAAGTAATTAACAATGTATGCCCGCCTCAGGGAAACATGACATTGTTCAACACTCTTGTTTAATTTGGCTTTTTTCTCATAGTGCTGAAACGGGTAATTCTTTTAGTAAGAAATTCAAAAATTCATTAGGAAAATAAAAATAAAAAATAAACGTGGCTGTTAAATCCACCATCGTGTTACAATTCATTTCTAGGAACTTTAATTGTTAACAAAAATTACGTTAACAAAGAGACAAGCCGTAGTAGATTAATACTCGAAAAGTAATTGGAACATCTTTAAGCTAGTCCAAAGTAATTTTCTCAAGCAACAAATTCTATACTTGTAAAAAATAAAATTTTTGTGGGACTGCCATAAAATCTTTGCTTAAGTTCCATTGATTTTTTCCTTTTTTTAATATTAGAGTAACCGACAGGTGTGCAGCTGGACAGCACAAAGTAATATTAACTCATGTAGGCTACCGCTACTAATTAATAAGTCGCATATTCCACCAAAACGCGCTTCCACCAGTGAATGAGAATGCGACTGTGCTACCACCTATGACGTAACAAGTCAACGCTGTTGGACCGTCCATTAATAGGGGGGGAGTATTCCATTAAGGGATGGCCCATCTTAACTATCAGCGTCTGTACAACCGACGGTGCAGGTAGCAGACTGAGGCCCATTCATCGACACCATCTTATCAATAATGGTAGGTCATAGGAAAACCGTCCATTGACCTCATGGTCACACACGTCAGCAGCTCTCTGACTCACACACAGTGAAAAAACAATCTAAATGATGCTTGAGGAACAAGTTAGTAGATCAAACACCAAAGAGCTTGTCAAGCAAGTTCTTGGATAATCTAGACAATTTCAATCATGTAAATGAGACACGGTTATGATACTTCAAGGTATCATCCAATTCACTATATCAAACATATCATAGCCTGAATACATTCTAATAACTGGGCATTTTATCCTACTCTATAAGACAAATAAGAGATTTAAAAAAACTAAAAAGACAAGGCAACTTGTCAAGTCTAAGAGTTCCTGTGATATAACAACCTTTAATCTTTCCCATAAAATACATTTGAATGAAACTAAAACAGGGACTTGACACATGCTGTTTTAAGTTTAAGCTAAAACAACAGTTAATAAGCCTTCAATCTACTTCAGCCACTTCAAATAAATGGTATTATCTAGCCCTTATTGGTAAAGATTCTTTAAAACTCATTTTCATTCACATACTTTTCCAATAAAACAATTTTGCACGAGAACCCATTATTTTTCCTTACTTTTTAACCGCAAATTCTTACCCAAAAAAAAAAATAAAAATTACCTTTCTCAAAATCTATTTCAAAAAGCTCTATTTGTACAGACTAAACAATTCATAATCAGGTGAAAACCAACTAATTTGCTCCATGTTTGATCACATTCCTCAATTTGTTAAACACAAGACAACTCACAAACTACACTTTACAAGTTGCAACACAAATTTCCATATTCTTTTCCAGCAAGTTGTTGACTTTTAGTCCTTCATAGACCTTTAATTTATAATAAAGTCCAGGCCTTGCTGAGTGTCAGATAAATAAAGTAACAATCAAAGTTCAAAACCTTCATGTGTAATGTATAATGTCAACTCCAAAACCTTTCAATGGATAAGAAGAAAGTATAAACGAGTCCAACAGCGAGTATTATAGAATAGTCAAATGCACAAATTGCCTGACACATATCGTCACAATATAGCTTCACATTGCATCTGCTTTTGCAACTGGCCTCCAGCATATTATCAAGACAATGGACAATTAGGCTTCAATGTCAAATGCACGATTAACGAAAAATAACAAACAGTTGTTGAACCTAGCTTCACATGGAGCAAATTAATAATGCCAATAGCAAAAGAACCCTGCACTCACCTGAAAAGTAAACAAGCATCCACAATGTTCAAAATTGTTTAATGAAAACTTGATACTCACATGTAATCTAAAATGAAAACTCTTTTCTAAAACATCAAAACAATGGACAACTAAGCTTCAATGTCAACTGCACGATTAACGAAAAATAGCAAACAGTTGTTGAACCTAACTTCACATAGAGCAAATTAATAATGTCAATAACAAAAGAACCCTGCACTCACCTGAAAAGTAAACAAGCATCCACGATGTTCAAAATTGTTTAATGAAAACTTGATACTATCATGTAATCTAACGAAAACCCTTTCTATTGTTGGTTGGGGGACCCAAATAATTGATCGAGTTATTGATAAAATTGCAGTTCATAAGCCTTCCAGAGGACCATCGTTTGATTATGAAAGGCAGCAGTAGTAACACATACTATAATTTGGAAGATGTAACTAACTGAATACCAATTATGCAGAGTCACGATTTTGCAGCAAAACAGAGTGATGAGAACATTAGTTGGCAAACAAAGCTAAGACAGCAGCTACATAGAAAAGGTCATTAGTCCAGATCGTACCTATTCGTTTCGACGGCATCTTCTGAAGCCAGCAAAGTTTCCCTTCGAAATTCGAATTGAACATAAATTGTTTCTAAACTACAGTTTGTAGTGTCAAGTGCTCCATACTTAAAGCAAGAACAACAAGCACAACGTGGAAATATACTACTCTAAGTGTTCAATGACTTCAATCTAATGTAAAGATTTACTGGTTCTTGTAGCACAGAAGATGACAATAGTCAATAGACTGTAAAGAATCATATGAGATACAAAACAAGCCATCTTTTACATAAACCATACATTAACACTTAAAACACATCATCCACTCAGCCAACAATTCATTCTGCAACAGTCTAATGTAAAAAAGAAACTGTAAAATTCTATCACCTTAAATTTCTACCATTTCATTCTGCAGAATCCTAACTTTTCCTTTCAGTTAAAATAAGGTCATAAAAATCGGTTGCAGGACATTTGGCCAAAAAAACCAATAACTTAGGGATTAAGGCACAAAGTTGACATCTAGAAACTTGTGAACGTATCATTCCGGAGTTGTGTAATTAAATCAATTCTGCGACAATTTAGACTACTATACCACTAAAACTTCAAAATATGCCACCGTATAAATGCCTCTAGAGTCTAGAGAAAATAAATGTTCAAGAAAATTGTCTCCTCATCATAATGATTGTGAAAACCACACTACTACCAGCTTTTACCATCCCATACACCATACATGTATGGCCCTTTATGGAAATTAACCCTTACCGAATCCCAGTCTTATTGGAGAAAATTAGCCATTGAATATACATTGTACCATAGGAGAACTCATTTATTTTACTTAAATGTCATGTGGTTCAAGCCATCACAAGGTTAAGATTAGAGAACAATATCTAACTTTAACAAAATCCAACCTCTGATTTCACCGAGCAAAATTTATTAAAAGAGTTCAAGTTATATACTAAAAGCTGTATACAATACTGTTAAAATTAGGGGAAACACAGGACGAGTTAAAGTAAACAGAAAAACAAAAACGAGGAGAAAATACATGGATGATGTTGCAATACTGCAAAAAGGACAAGCAAGTTTTCAGTTCCCAAATCTGAAATACCCATCAGAACCTTGTGGGACGATACATGTTATGAAAGCAAGCTACATTAAAGTCATTCCTAAAAGATATGTACAGGCATAGCATTGTCTAATTCACCAACTTAAACAGGTGACTCACCGGATTTTATTTTGACATATCAAATTTTGATAAACAGCACTGTGATCTACATTGAATCATCAGATTCATCAGAATCACTGTCATCGGGCTCCCTGCCAACTGTCCCAGCCTCTGGCACATCAGGCTTAGCTGAAGGTGTAGGTCTCGCTTTCTTGCTTATGCGAGCATTTTCCTCACCATCTTCCTCTTGCTCAGCCATTGCAACACTTACTTACTCAGTCAAGGTATTAGCAATAACGACGAACAGGAAAACATCTAATGAAAAACAATAGAAAACTTGAATGGTATTTACAGGATCTCAGAAGCTCCATGTTACATTCTAAACCACAGAGAGAGAGAGAGAGAGAGAGTAAAGAGTACATAGAAAATTTCTTCTGTTACTTATTTGTGTAACTGACACACGGACAATTGCCAAAAATGTTGAGATGCACATCTAATAATAACAAATATTCTGATAAACATACTAATTCACCAACGAAGAGGTTATTTCTCTTAAGTCAGATTTCTGATGCAAATCAAGGCATAAAACTAGAGAACAAAATTTGATCTAGGACATTAAATTTCTCGACAAGCAATGAAGGGATTGATTTTCCACTAAATTCCAAACAAATATTTTGAAATTCATTTTTTTCCTTCCTCTCTAGTGACCATATATGCATTGTTGCTTTCAAATAACCAAGAATAACATGTTGAAGGATATTAATATTCTCAGCTGTACCACCAGCCATGATATTCTGCAAATCTTTCTCAACACGACGGACAACCTCAGGCTGCAAAATCAAAACACAACATGGTACTTATTCATAAGGAACAACTTACAAGTACTTCGAAAACAATCTGGCTTGACAATGTTGAATAAGTTATAGCAACATAGCATTCAATACAAGGACAAACAAATGAGAAATAAAATAACAATTGAAGGAAATAATTTTAGGCAACTATAAGCCATTAGTACATTTAAATCTGGCTCACGGCGAAATCTTCGCCTTCGAGCATCCCTCATTGGAGGGGTAAGGCCGTGTCTGTACTCCACTGTATCTGGAACGCTATCACCCTCCTCTGTCACCATTATCATCTGCCACAGCTCAAAAAAGTTAACAGTCATATTACAGCTGAAGCAGATGTCTTGAAAATAATTAACAAACAATGAATGGCATACTTGACCAATGTCTGCAGTTTTGATCAATGCACTGTCGTCATAAGTTTTATATGACTCTACAACAGTGGGAAGATCCAAGAGTGATGCAGAGAAGTGGTCATTACCTATAACAAATGA
>CAIGRB010161084.1:6313-21336 GCA_903798255.1 Fraxinus quadrangulata
GCTTTTTGGACTGAATTCAAGAGTTGGGACCTACGCTGCAATTACATTTAATTGTTTGGGATTTCGGCCGCAAAAATGAAATGTTTGAGTGTAATCTGTAATAAAATTAAAGGTTTGGAACTACGACTGCAATTTTCCCATTAATATATGCAACCCATTTATTGCACTATATCAATTAATAAAATAAAATGTTCGAAATCCAGCACTTTATACATAAAATTATATTATGCAGAACAATTCAGTCAACATAGACAATATTAAATGATAGATTTAACAGTTAGTACGAAATGATAGGTGCAATGAATGAGCATAACATTTAATACTACCTATGTTGCCATGTGAACATGAGTCGTGCTGGATAGCGCTACTCGATATACAAAGTGTGCAGTTCCAAATTTGCTGCTTTGTTGACCGTTAGCTAATACAATTTTGACATATTTGATTCATCACATATTCTTAAAAATAGGAAGTTTGCATTACATTTTTTTGACACCATCTATATCTTGACGTCTTCTCATTTGTTAAAAAAAATAAGATAATTCAGTATCAAAATTTTATTAAGAGTAATGCTATTTTTAGCATCATTGATGTTATAACATTAATCTAAACGACACTAAATGTAACGGTAATGAATTACACAATTTTACTTTTAATTGAATCTATCACAAAATTTCACATACACTGATGTTCGAACACGACTGATGCTAAATATCATTAATCGCAAAGACAAACGTATTCGAAACAACGTTACAATATCTTAATGGATTATAATGATTGTAGAGGGTCACATGAATCCTATATGTAAGGGACGCCAAGTGGCGCCCTGTATAGGTGGGGGCCGGTTGGGCGCCAATGTAAGTTTACAAAAAATGATAAATCGTACCACCAATCAAACAAGAACTTCATAGGGATACAAAAAATATTCATGGCTCTATAAATACGGAACAATGGAAAGGCCGTGACTTCAATTCAACCCGTCACCTTGTCCACTCCATAATATCTGGAGCTCTTTTCTCTGTCACCTCAAAATTTTCTGAGTCTCTAACAGCTGACACTTTATACAGAGTAGATTGCAAGAGAATTTTTCAAAGACTTGGCAGTGGTGATGAACAAATCCTCGTAAATTTAAATCTTCTCTGATAATTCACTGGTTCAGGTTTATTCTCCTTCTGTCCTATACATATATAAATTCACGTATACATGGGTTTTGCAGTGTCGTGCATTCAATTGGTCGTGTTGTGTTCTTTAACAATTTCCTTTTTAATTAATTTTTTTGTTGGAATTTAACGCAAAGGAAATTCACTGTTTGTTTATGGGGCATGATAGAAAGACCCAGAATTTGAATAATTGAAATTGGTAGAGAATACTTTGATTTTGTGAATTTAATGGGAGGTCAAGGGTATTACTGACATTATCTATTTTTTTGACCTTATATATGATTTGATATTTGAAATGGAAACCCAGAATTTGAAAGCTTTGTCATGGTTTGCCTGAATGACGAACACGCAGTCTGCACTCATGTATGTGAAGACAAATATGTGAATACAATCTATTAACAATTTTCCATGGGATGGTCATCTGCGGGACCTACATGTGAAATTTTATTAATTTACAATATAGTCAAAGGATTTTTTTCGTTTTTCTTTCCTTTTTTATTATTTTTGGTGTCTTCTCCATAGCATGAGATTGCAAAATTCTTGACTATTTCTCCTTTACAGACTGTTGAGGGTCTCATGTGATTTTATTTTTTGTCCTTCAGCAATTTTCCTTTTTTTTTTTTTTGGCAGCATTAAGACACAGAAAATGAGTTAGGCAATTGATTATAACTTATTTTCCGTGGCTGATGAGCAAGTTTATTAGTTATTAATAAACATTTGTCAAATCCTGATGACTTGGCGGGTGTAGTAGGTTAGTACCTATTAGTTTGACAGAGGGCTCGTGCATGCAAGTTCTGGTAGTTTCCGTGTTTTAGCACAATAGGCCAGGACAGGAAGTTGACTAACTGTTGAACATAGTTCATGTATTACTTTTGAATGACTGGATTCTATCTTTCACCTAATAATCTAGATGGTAGTCAATTTATGTCGAAGTCGGAGTTAAACCAATGGGAGTAGTAGTAGTAGCCAAGCACATGCTAGTCGAAGATTTTGTAGTTTTCCTGTTGTTATTCTTTTCTTCGTTCTTTGTTATTCTGAGCACGATGAATTGGTATAAATACCATGAGCTTTAAGTTTTGAACATCTGTTAAGTAGTATTGCAAAATTTTCTAACAGAAGACACTTAATTGAGTTCCATTTTGCCGAAAACTTTATATATATTTAGAGTTTGGACCATAATACTTTATTTGTCGAAAAATTTGTTCATATATTTTGTGAATTTATGTTCTTATTGTTACTTAATGGTTGTCCACACAGGCATTGAAGTGAAAATCTACTGTTTCTGGTTTGGTTGGGTTATTTTGCTGCAAAATGGCTTCTAATACTACAGTCAAATGTCCACCGCCCATGAAAGCCACATCTGACGGGGCCTTTCAAGGAGATAACCCACTTGATTATGCACTTCCTCTTGTGATATTGCAAATATGCCTCGTTGCTGTGCTATCGCGAGTGCTTGCCTATCTTCTCAGACCATTAAGACAGCCTCGTGTGATTGCTGAGATAGTTGTAATTTTCTATAACCTACACTCATTTTTAATAACAACAATTATATTAGGCATGATTTATGTACCTTCAGTTTCTATGAAGATTTGACTTATGATACTGTTTGTGTAGGGAGGAGTCCTACTTGGTCCTTCAGCTTTAGGGCGCAACCATAAGTATCTTCATGCTCTTTTTCCACCCAGAAGCCTTACAGTTTTGGATACCCTTGCCAACCTTGGTCTCCTCTTCTTTCTGTTTCTTGTTGGCCTTGAGCTGGATCCAAGGTCTCTAAAACGTACTGGGAAAAAGGCATTAAGCATTGCCCTTTCTGGAATTAGTGTTCCATTTATTTTAGGAATCGGGAGCTCATTCGTGCTTCGAGAAACTATATCCAAAGGTATAAGTCATGGCCCATTTCTGGTTTTTATGGGAGTGGCACTTTCTATCACTGCCTTTCCTGTGTTGGCACGTATTTTGGCAGAACTTAAGCTTCTAACCACCGATGTTGGTCAAATAGCCATGTCTGCTGCAGCAGTCAATGATGTGGCTGCTTGGATTCTACTTGCTCTGGCTATTGCCCTATCAGGCACCGACAGTTCTCCCCTCGTTTCATTGTGGGTCTTCTTGTGCGGGTTCGGTTTTGTAGTTCTATGCATATTTGTTGCCCCACCTATCTTCAAATGGATGGCACGACGCTGCCCTGAGGGTGAGCCGGTAGATGAGATATACGTATGTGCTACATTGGTTGCTGTTTTGGCTGCTGGATTTGTGACTGATTCTATAGGAATTCATGCTCTCTTTGGGGCTTTTGTTCTCGGAGTTCTTGTCCCAAAGGAAGGACCCTTTGCAGGAGCTCTTGTGGAAAAGGTAGAGGATCTTGTATCTGGCATGTTTCTTCCTTTATATTTTGTCTCAAGTGGATTGAAGACAAATGTAGCCACCATTCAAGGCACTCAGTCATGGGGTCTTCTTGTTCTGGTCATTTTTACAGCTTGTTTTGGAAAGATTGTTGGTACCGTTGTCATCTCGCTGCTCTACAAAATGCCTTTTAAAGAGGCCGTTAGTCTGGGTTTCCTCATGAACACTAAAGGATTAGTGGAGCTCATTGTCCTTAACATTGGGAAAGACCGAGGCGTAAGTTTATGTTCGACTATTTGAATAATTCAAGATTGCACTGGAATTCTCGAATCCATATTTGATCATTTTCTCTTTCCTTTAACGTTCAGGTTCTGAATGATCAAACATTTGCTATCATGGTTTTAATGGCTTTATTCACGACATTTATAACAACGCCTCTTGTTATATCCGTTTACAAGCCAGCTCAAATGGCTACATCACAATACAAGAACAGAACGATTATGAGGAAGGACTCAAATAGTCAACTCCGAATATTGACCTGTTTCCTTAGTACAAGAAACATTCCCACATTGATTAATCTCATGGAGGCTTCACGTGGCATTGGAAAGAGGGAAGGACTTCGTGTCTATGCTATGCACCTGATGGAGCTTTCCGAAAGGTCATCCGCAATACTAATGGTCCATAAAGCGAGGAAAAATGGGATGCCATTTTGGAATAAGGGGCAAGATTCTGATCCGAACCAAGTTGTTGTTGCTTTTGAGGCATTCCAGCATCTTAGCCAAGTGTCTATCCGACCAACAATTGCAATCTCAGCAATGTCCAGCATGCATGAGGACATCTGTTCAAGTGCTGAGAGGAAGAGGGTAGCAATGATAATTCTTCCATTCCATAAGCATCTGAGACTTGATGGACATTTGGAAACAACACGAGCTGACTTGACACACGTAAACCGGAGGGTTCTCGAGCATGCGCCGTGTTCGGTTGGTATTTTAGTTGACCGGGGGCTTGGTGGTACTTCACATGTATCTGCAAGTAATGTTGAGTATACTATTGCAGTCTTCTTCTTTGGAGGCCATGATGATCGCGAAGCTCTTTCCTATGGTGCACGGATGGCCGAGCACCCTGGCATCACTTTGAACGTTGTTCAATTCAATACAGACCCTAAGGTAGCCGGGGAGACTGTCAAGCTAGATATTAAAGATCAAGATTGTTCCGAAGCTAGAGCAGAGGATGAAGAATTTCTTGCACTGTTTAAGGAGAAAGTATCAAAGGACATCTCAATCAAATTTGAAGAGAGAATGATAAAAGATGCTCAGGAAACTGTTGATGTGATTCGCTCATATACCCGTTGCAATCTGTTTCTCGTGGGGAGAATGCCGGAGGGTCAATTGGTGGCAGCTCTTAACAGAAGGAGGGAGTTCCCAGAGTTGGGACCAGTCGGGAATTTGTTAATTTCCACAGATTTTTTGACCACAGCATCAGTTCTGGTGGTGCAGCAGTACCGGAGCTAGCTTCCTCTGGAATCGCTGAATTCCCTTAAGGAAGATGATATGACGGAGGTTGAATACGATTCGCAGTAATTGTCTTTTCTATACAGAGTTTCGATCATATGTATAGATTTAGTCTTCAAAGAACGAAGCTTATACATACATGAATGCACTGTATTTCTTGATCTTGCCTTTGCATTTCTGTTGTGAAGTTCAGTAAAATGCATACTAAGAGTTCAAAGATCATTTGCTGTCTATCAAGAGTTTGAATTTGTTTGTAGAATTCTTACTTCATTATTAACATCTCTCTCTCTCTCTCTCACACAAACACACACACACACACAAAAAATAATGTTAAGTCATATTTACCGAAAAACTCGGCCCTGGCGGTTAGATAGATTTGAACTAAATCTCCTAATTCTCACTGATCTTCATCTATAAAACTCCAGCTACAGACCGAAGATTTCTTCAGCTATACATCAGGTAATTCTCCCTTCTGTTTACGCTCTATGGACTAAAATGTTTGCGTCTCTATTTATATATACGTGTGTGTATTGGAAGTTAAAAGTTATTGATGGTTACATTATGAATTTGGTTTATGAGGGATTGACGTAGCTTTCATAGGCTGCCCATATTTTATATCTTCAACCTTTGATTAAGTGTTTGCTGAAAAGAATTTGATCTTTAGGACCTGTGGCTGTGATTAGTCAGTCGGTGATGAATTTTTTCGTCAACATGCACTGCATCTTAAGTGGAATTTTGTTTTAACTAAATTGTGCTATGTTTGGTTATTGGTGATTATCAAGCAAAACAACTGAGAAATACTACTATTTTCTTTTTTTTTGGGTTACAGAGAATCAGATGGTATAAAAATATTGGTGGTACTGATTTAGTGTGCTTCATGTTTTTCGACTCAATCTTACATTTCATCAATAATATACATTACCAACTCTGCTTATGGATATGAATGAATGGAGCTTCTGGGTTCTATTGCTAGGATGCTCGATCCACTTTGGCAACCATTTCACACTCGATAATTTTTGTTTATTTTTGTAATATAGTTTGAAATGAAGAATCTTTATAGATTCCTATAGAGTTTGAAGAAAAGTTATATATTCCTCACGAGTTGAACCTACAGATCTACACGATAGCCATAGCCATGATACAGTTTGTGAAGAAATCTTGTTGCATTCTTTTCTTTCTCCTCATAATCTGTTGTGTTTCTATCCATTCCAAGACACTAAAACCAGACGAACCGTGCAAGCGAATCGTACTCTATTACCATGACATCCTATTCAATGGCACAGATCTTGCAAATGCAACTTCCGCAAAAGTTACAAATGGCACTCAACTTGGTTCCCAGTTTGGCATGATGGTCGTTTTCGACGATCCTATGATGAAAGATGGTCATCTTCTTTCACCGCCGGTGGCACGAGCTCGAAGCTTCTATTTTTATGACAAGAAGGACACTTACAATGCCTGGTTTGCGTACACTTTGATATTCAACTCTACTGAGTATAAAGGGACCTTAAACATCTGCCAGAGGAAACTCGGGACCTTTCCGTAGTCGGAGGTACCGGTGATTTCTTCATGGCAAGAGGGATTGCAACATTTAGAACAGACGATTTGCAGGGTGATTTCTATTTTAGACTCTGGATGGATATTAAGTTGTATGAATGCTATAAGACTTAGGTACAAGTTAGCTACGGTTTTAATTTTGCGTAGCAGTATGGCATGTAAGTCTTAGTTATTATCAGTATTAATAATGGAATGTTTTGTGTTGGTCCCAGATTTTTTACTCAAAACTTTGTGACTCAACTGATTTAAAGTAAAAACGTAATAAAGTAGTAAGAAAAAAAGAACACACGAGAATTTTCGGCCAAAGGCAAGAATATCGATTGCAACAGAACACCAAGAGTTCGAAGGAGTTCTTCATCTCAACTCACTCTCTGCAATTCCACAAAGGAATCAAAACAACTCACAAATGAGGATAACTGTTATTGATTAACAGCCCTGAAAATTCCACTCAAGAATTTACAAGAATAACATCTAGATGATGAAACTTCCAGAATAGCACGAAGCAGAAAACAGAGAATATAGAGAGGCCAGGGTTTTTCTCAAAAACTAGTCCAAAATGACTTATAAATGGTATATGCATGATTCCATCTAACCCTGCATCTAACGGCCATAAGTTCTCCCTTCGGCTTAATTTACAAATACAAGTCGTGATAAGAAATACGATTTCTCATGATATGAACCTTCACTTAGTTGAGCTGAAAATTGGGCCGGACAAGTGAAAAAATAGTATGTGGGCCATCAACCATCTTTTGGGCTCGAATTTCAGCAACCCAAAAACATTTTGAATGTCTATTTTCTCGTATTATACAAGTATTCTATGTGATCATTCACTCCAAATAAGTTTCAAATTTAGCCAGATTTTCATCAAGAACGATGTATTTCTTAATCTTTAGACTTGAATGGATCAATATATCCCGAGTTTGCAGTATTCGTTCTTACTGAACAACCTATATTTTTACAAGTTATTTTTACTAATTTTAGGTTCAAACATTGGCAGAAATTACTGGCCGACTTTTAACTTCAACAGAATCTAAGCATGAAAACATGACAAGATTATATTATATTTATCTATATATAGGATAAACCATATTCGTCAATAATCCATTAAGAGAAGCAACTGAGCAGGGACAAATTTGCCTAAATGGATATTAATTTGGCTGATATTTGGCCCTATTGATACATTTTGAAAGTTTGGTAACAAGGAGTTTTTAAGTCTCCAAAAAGTATGGTTCAAAACTTTGTTTAGCAATGGAACTAACCCTTTATGGGGTACCTCACTGTTGGAATATTCCTCACAAGACGACCGCCTAATTGAGGTTTCTTTGTCTATATAACAAATAGGGCGTATTTCTTTCACAACTAAGCAACTCCTCACTCTGCTTCCAGTAGATCGAGCATCAAGGTTCTGTCAACGACAATTACGAGTTATGATTTCAGGACAACAACAATATCTTTATATCCAAAATCACTGGGGATATATATTCAAATGGAGAAATAGATTATCTATTGGACTATCTGGTTTTGAAATATGGTCAACACTGGAATCATCGGAGGTTAGTTCAGACTGTGACCACTAGCGTGCCATAATCCAACTAGCTATGCTTATGATGACATGAAATATGATCGAGCACAAGAAATTCTAATAGTCATTTTTTAGGAAAAATTGCAGACGTGGTCCCAAATCTTTTATTTTGTTGCAGATTACACCAAAATCTTTAATTTTTACGGTCGAAGTCTCAAACCTTTATATGTAATTGCAGCGTTGATCTCTAGCCTTGAATATCGTCCAAAAAAAGTCAGTCAACGTTACTACAGTAATTTTGACTTGAAAAAATTGCAGTGCTGGTCCCNGCGCCGGTTCCAAACCTTTCATTTGTTGTAAATTACACCCAAACTTTTAATTTTTGCAGGCAAAGTCCCTAACATTTACATATAATTGCAATGTTAGTCCATTCACACATTCCGTCCATAAAATCGTCAGTCAACGTTGAAACAATAATTTTGATTCAAATGAAAACTTAATTGATAGGTAAAATTGTCAAAATAAATTATTCAAAAAAATATTTGTCTTCTTCAAATTCTTCAATTTCAAATTGATTATGCAATTTTCCCCATTTTTTATTCTATAATCCGTTGTAAGCTGACTATATCGACATCAGACCTAGCCTTCTCTTAAGTTGTGCTTCATTTATTTATTATATTAATAAAACACGACATATCGAGTAGTCTAGGAAAAAGTCTAATTACTTGAAAATCCTTAGCAATGATAGAGCTTGTCATGAAATCTTGGTTGCGGTCTTCTCTTTCTCCCGATATTCTTTTGTGTTTCTGGCCATTCCAAGACACAAAAACCAGACGAACCATGCAAGCAAAATTGCGCTCTATTACCACGACGCTCTATTCAGTGGTACAGATCTCGATAATGCAACATCTGCCAAAATAACAAAAAAGTACTCAAATCTGATTTCAACTTTGGTGTGATGGTCATTTTCGACATCCCATGACGAATATGTTTGATAAGTTTTTTCTAAACTTATAAAATGTTCAAACATTATTTTTATTTTACATTCCATTGGACTCACATCATTTATCCACTTTTTATCAATACATTCCATAAAAATCACAATTTATAATCTACAAAAAACTTTATCAAACATGTACTAAAAATTTATAATGCTTTCTCTCACCTCCGGAAGCACGAGTTCAAGGCTTCTATTTCTATGACAAGAAGAATGATTATAATGCTTGGTTTTCCTACATGTCGACATTGAACTCTAGCGAGTATAAAGGGACTGAACATCACGAGATCAGACCATCTACGGCAGAAAACTCGAGACCTTATGCTAGTAGGAGGTGTTGGAACTAGTGGTTTCATTGTGGACAGAGAGATCATATTAAGGGATAAATTTTACATCGATTAAATATTTAAATATGGACCAATAAATAAAAATTTGAGCTACAATCATTTTAATAAAGTTGACATTTTAAGATAGAATCTCAAATCTTAGCCCATGTTTAACATCCTTTACTTTAATTTAATTTATTTTATTTTTTATACTCACTTTCAATTATATATTCACACGATAAAATATTCTACACATAAATTCAAAATTTTTCTCTACTTTTTAATCACACATTATCCAAAAATACAATTCAAAACAATTTTTTAAAAAAATTTTATGGATGCCAAACAAGGGCTTAATGTGATATTAAAGTCCATTAAACTTAAAATGAGCAAATCGATCTAATTAAAACTCAAATAAATAAATGAACTTCAACCTTGATATGCTAAAAATAAAGCATCATTTTGTGGGGGCACCACATCGATTAATTACCGAAATATGGATCAATATATAAGGATTTGAACTACTTCTCTTAATAGTTTTAGTAATACACTAAACAGAAAAGCTCACATTTTCACCTTAAAACTTGACAAATTTATATTCAATGATATTATCATTAATTTTTCGTTGTTTTCTCTAACGACACAACATAAGTATTTCTTATGCTCGCAAATTTCAACCCGAACATGAATTAAGCGGGGAATGTAATGGAAACAAGAGGGATAGTATCTCCATTGGCTGAAAAATAATGCCTACTTTGTGACTAAGAAATGATAAGGCAAGGCAAGGGACCATTATCGTCAAATTCGTAGTACAAGGTATTTAAAGAGTTCGAATACTGTTCTCACGAGAACTATATTACCAATTATTGACCTACATTAGTTGCACTATTTATTTAAATAAATACGAAAAATTAACAAGTAAATTGTTTGCTATTATATTTTATAGATAAAATTAAGCTATGATTAACTAAGTAGTTGACAATATTGATTCTAAGATTAGAATGATGAGAAAAATATGCTAAGATCACGATTTCACCTTAATTATGCCCTTGATTTATCATACAAAGTCTTGAAAAATACTAATATGAGTATTCGGTTGAACTTTTCAAATTTAATTAAATACATCTCCAAGGAAATTCAATTCAATTTAATTAATTAAACCTACTATATTTCTATGTGAATTTCAGCAAAATTAATCGCATCTCACCAAGATTTTCATTGACGACCACAATAATTTTAGAAGTGTATCGATATGTTATAGATAAGTTGCCAACTTTTACTATTTGATGTAAACAAGTAACTCGTCTTTCAACTCGTTTCCATTCATAAATTAATTAATTAGTGATAACTGTTAAGGAATGCAAGTTTCGGGCGGCCTCCCAACATTTTTATTCTGGAATTTGCAAGAAGGCCCCTGAACTTATTATCGGCTTCCAATTGAGTCCGTGAACTTTAACCAGCTCCCAATTTAGTCCTCTACCTTTTCAATTGCTCTCCATATTTGTCCAATTTCTCTACGCTTGGCGCAGTCACGTCCCTCTTTTAATTCATCCTAAAAATAAAAGAAAATTAACACAAATTAGACATAACAAAGACCATTTAGTGTAAAGCTATAAAAGTTAAAGGCTCTGAATAAGTGTAAAAACTACACTTGTCAACTGCCAGCCTCTTTCATCTTTTGTAGTTTTGAACTAAGTGGTTTTTCTAAGTTTTAATTATAAACGTTGCAAAACATTCTTCGAACCCGATACCATTTTTATTTTCCAAAAATACCACCACTTTTTCTTTTTCCTCTTTTTTGCAAGCAAAATATACCATCACTTTATACTATTGACTGGGCAAGGCTGGCTCCAATTTCAGATTATCCCATTTTGAGATGGGGCTGAGATTTAGATTGAACGTATGTCTGGTCCACCTAGGAGGATCACATCTTTTTTAAAGTCTATTAGCATCATTTTTAATTATGAAAAATTGTTTCTAGTAAAATAGAAAAATGATATACATGATTGTGATTTTAGGATGTGTTTGAGCCACATTTTTTTGGAATAATGTAATTTAGAATAGTAGATTGATGGAGAATATGTAGTTAAAAAAAAAGAAAAATTATTGATGAGATGAAAATTATTATTTTATTAAAGAATATGTGATTAAAAATGAAAAAAATAATGTGGATCAAACAGGAGCGTCACAAATACCCGACCCACTCCATCACATCACATCCCATCCCATCCATTATCAGAATCACCGCACCATCGCCACGACGACTACCGCTACCACCGTCGCCAAATCTACCACCAGCAGCACCAANTATTTTTTAACTCAAAAAATTAAAGTATTAATAAACGTGGTATGCAATTAGAAGAATCTTTTTCAAAAAAATAAAAAAATAAAGAAGGACGATTATATTCTAGAAAAGGCAATAATTGAGGATGAAAACTATACTCGGAAATAGCCCTACAAAAAACATACGGGACAAAAATACGATCAACAAAATTCTTCATAATTACAATAGTTTAAAAATACAATTTTAAAATTAACAAATTTGCAAAAAAATCTTTCAAAACTCAGATAATATGTGACTGTGACCAATTCTGATAAATTATTGTGACATATAAATTGTGTAATTGTTACTTAATATAATGTTTGATTGTGACATAATCTAATTGTGACTTAAGCATATACAATCATGTGACTATCTTATAAGTTTCTCTTCGACTAATAGTTCTCGTTCAAAATATTAATGGGTTTATTTCAAAAAAACTTCTAATAGAAATTAATGTTCTCTTAATTTTTAGAGCCAAATGGATATAAAGTGAGTTCTTCAACTTGTTAAGAGTCAATTTTTGAAATGGATATAAAGTGAGTTCTATCGTTAAAATAAAGGCAAAATGTGGACCTTTTTAAGAGTCAATTTTTGGTCCATTCGTGTACGCAGGTCGCGCTACCACATAAGTTTAAGGTCTGAAACCTATTTCGGTTTGTGATTTGCACCCCTGAACACACGCACGTGGAGAAAGCATATATACTACACATGATTACACAATTTCAAAGTGTAATCATATTTAAAGTGGTCATTATCTTTATCAATTTTCTTATATAGGAATAATTTTAAATTAGTTTCCCTCCAACACAAAATCTCTTCCAATACATAACTTTGAGCTCCAATTTTTATTCACATGAACATCATTTTTTAGCAAATAAATATATGATTTCAATATCCTTACGAAGGAGAATACAAATCAATCTTGATCTTTTAAAATAAACAAACGGGTTTCACTCAAAATTTATGTTAAAGTCAGCTCTTCAATTTACTTAATAAAAATAAAACTTAAAAAAACATGATTTCAAGTAAGTTTCTCTTTGACTAATATCATAAAGGCCATGGTTCTCATTCAAAATATTAACGGGTTTATTTCAAAAAAATTCTAATAGAAATTAATGTTCTCTTAATTTTTAGAGCCAAATGGATATAAAGTGAGTTCTTCAACTTGTTAAGAGTCAATTTTTGAAATGGATATAAAGTGAGTTCTATCGTTGAAATAAAGGTAAAATGTGAACCTTTTTAAGAGTCAATTTTTGGTATTTTCGTGTAGGTAGGTCGCGCCCGCACACAAATTCAAGGTTCGAAACCTATTTTGATCTATGATTTGCACCCTCTGAGCGCACATACGTGGAGAAAGCATCTATACAACGTATGATTACACTTTAAATGATTACACCATTTTAAAGTGTAATCATATTTAAGTGATCATTATCTTTATCAATTTTCTTATATAGGGATAATTTTAAACTAATTTCCCTCCAACACAAAACCTCTTCCAATGCATCACTTTTAGCTTCAATTTTTCATTCACCTGAGCATCATTTTTTAGTAAGTAAATATATGATTTCGATATTCTCACGGAGGAGAACACAAATCAATTTTTATTTTCCAAAATAAATAAACGAATTTCACTCAAAATTTATATTAAAGTCAGCTCTTCAATTTATTTATTTTTTGTATGGATGTGTGTGGTCGTGAAAAAAGCAGCAGCATTTGTATGCACTTTTTCCACAAAACAATTTGAAGGGAACTCCATGATTGACTTCAACAGTGACTGCACCCACCTCCGTCTACCTCAAGTGATCTAGACCTTTAGTACTTCCAAGTGTTTGGCTAATCTTAAAAGTAACTTTTTATTTTTTAGTAAATTTTTATTTTCATGTATTTTTAGACAACTTTTTCTTAGTGATAAATAAAGAGGTTACTTATTTTGACAATAATTTGAAAATAATTTTGACGTGAGCAACTTATTTCACTTATTTCCAAATTTGATCAATAAAAAGTTATTTATTAGAACTTACTTATTTGCTTATAAGTAATTTTTCTGCATATATAGCTAAACATGCAATTGGCGAATTTGAACGTAATAATCATCGTGTCTACATGTATTATACAGTGGTATGATCCAACAAGCTTGAAAAAGAAAGACGATGTGCGGGGAATTATTATTTTCAAATTGATCAAGAATCAATGAGAGATTAACTAAAATTTGTATTACAATATCCAAGTGGTTTATTTCTAAATTTACACGATGTGCATACGTATATGTATATGACAAACAAGACTAATCTAACATATTTCTAGAGCCAAACAAAATTAGAAGGTCAGAGATGATAATAGAGTCTCGAAAGAGAAGTATGGAAATATATTCGTTTAATCTCTCATTGATTATTGATCGATTGAGATTTTTTTTTAAAAAAAAGGAGTAATCAATGTTAAAAGATGGTCCACTTTATTTAATGAGTTTTTCAATTCACATAAAGCTACAATCATTCACCAACCCTGGCCACCCCAAGATCTAACCCTATATAATGAGACTAGAGTAAACACTTGAGAAATGTAAATTAACACTAGTCTCCTCCTACCTCCCCACTTGTATTTAGCCAATTATGGTCTCCAAAACACAAATTGTAGCTCTTTTCTTTTGCTTCCTCTCCTCCACCTCCTCCGCCACCTACGGCCAAAAGCCTCGCCCTCGCCACCCTTGCAACCATTTGGTGTTCTATTTTCACGACATACTTTTCAAAGGGAATAATTACAACAATGCAACTGCTGCCATAGTTGGGTCTCCGGCATGGGGCAACAAGACTGCCGTGGCGCAACCATATAATTTCGGTGATCTAGTTGTGTTCGACGATCCCATTACCTTAGACAACAATTTGCATTCACCGCCGGTGGGTCGGGCACAAGGGATGTACTTGTACGATCAGAGAAGTATATACGGTGCATGGCTCGGATTCTCATTTTTATTCAATTCTACTAAGCATGTTGGAACCTTGAACTTTGCTGGGGCAGATCCATTGATTAACAAGACTAGGGACATATCTGTTATTGGTGGAACTGGTGACTTTTTCATGGCTCGAGGGATTGCCACTTTGATGACTGATGCCTTTGAAGGGGATGTGTATTTCAGGCTTCGCGTCGATATTAATTTGTACGAATGTTGGTGAACAATGTAGTTGTTTGTGATAAATGTATTTCACTCGACAATCTTAATAATGAACGTGATATCTTTGTTTGAGAAAAACTTATAATTAGCTTTTTCCCACAAAAAATAAGATATATATATATAT